>PVIR01040173.1:0-13496 GCA_004026965.1 Petromus typicus | reverse complement strand
CCTTATATACATAAACTTTGTTTCCTTTCTTTTTTGTTATAATCTCATTATTTTTCCCCCTTCACCCTATTTCACTTTGAGTATTTTCTATTTCATAATATATAACATATATTCTATAACTCATTTACATCTTTATTTTCTCATACCTGAGAAAAGATGTGATATTTACATACCTGTGACCTATTTATTTCACTTATGAGGATATCCTCAAGGTATGCTCAGTTAAGAATAAATGACTCAAACATTATTTTTATGGCAGAGTAGTACTCCATTCTGTAGAAGAACCACAGCTTTTTTATCCTGTCTCTATTTGATGGACATGTTGGTTATTTCCAAGATTTAGCAATCAAAAACTGAGCTGCTACAAACATGGGTGCACATATGTCACTGTGATATGAGTCTTTTAATTCTTATATGTATATACCTAGTGGAGTGATGGCTGGGTCAAAAGGGACTTCCAGTCCTAGCTTTTTGAGGAATCTCCAAACTGATCTTCTCCACAGGAGTTGTAAGAGTCTACAGTCCCATCAACAGTGGAGAAGGGTTCCTTCTTGCCAACATTTGTTGCTGGCTAATTCTGAAATGGCAGCCATTCTTTGTAGAGTGAGATGAAATCTCAGTTATTTCCATCTGCATCTGTCAAATGACTAATGATATTTAGCATTTCTTTTAATTTATAATGTGATAACCATCACTGCCAGAATAAGCTAATGATTGACAGACCTTATACAAGCATTGAAATATTAATTATCAATACTAAAAGCACGGATTGGGTACACAATCAGTCTTTTCTGTAATGTTTCTTCTAACTGTTTCCAATATAGGCCAGTAGTTTGCAATTTTTCCACAACACTATTCCTTTCCTCTTTTTCTCTTCACATAGATATACATCACATTAAATTGTTCTGACCACAAGTCAGAAAATATTTCCTACACCTGCAAGTAGTTATCAACACATGGAGACAGTTGAGCTGACTCTGACCTCTCAGACTTTGCTTTGGAAACTGTCTAGCTAGATATTAAAGGTGTAAGTTCTGTGGCTTCAATTTTCCTGCATTATAGGTATCAGCTCCAGCTGACAACTGGTATCTTTGAGGTCAGTGCACAGTATTAATAGACACATGGTTAGTTTTGCAGCTATGTTAATGTGAAGTTAGAACATACTGGTTTTGAAAAAAAATTACAAAATGTATGTGAAACTTTCTGTAACTCCTCTCAGTGTGAGCTTTCACTCAGGTTTTCAAAACTGACTTCCTCTTCTACCCAACTCCCATTCCCACTGGGTTTTTTATTTTTGCTTAAAAACTGTAGGACTCTATTGTTAAATCTTTATAAAATTACATTCTACTTTTTTAAGACATTCAAGTAGTTTTGCGTTTTGAAATATCTTCAGAAACAGAGTTTCCTTCTGGGGACCATAAAGAAAAAATTCTTTCTTTTCCCTAAGGTAATGCAAAGGTTTATCATGCTCTCTAAATTTCTTAATTTGGTTCCCCAAAAGTAACCATTCCATACATACTGTCAAATATCTGACAATAGCACACTCATTTTAAAGCTGTTAAAATGAAATCTTGATATTCCTAAAGGAGTTAAGTTTTGAAGGTTTCTTTTAATGACTGTGTCAAAATTTTGTTTCTTTTTGGGATACAGAGATAGCAGCTGTCGTTGTAATGTGCTATAGTTTCTCTGGTGCCTGATTAATTTGAAGCTCCCCATATCATCTCCATGTAGCTTTTAAATAAAATGACATCATGAAAGGAAAAGTAATCATATAAGTGGAAAATATATTTCAATGGAAGGAAGGAATTTTAGCTTTTTAAAAAAATCTTTATTGGTACATTACATATATGCATCATGATTGCACTCCATAATGGGGATTTTTATATTGTAAAGCCAACAAAAAAGTAACAAAACAAAAATTGGGTTTTGATGCTATGAAATATGATTGCTTTATCATGTGTTAGCTGCATTTCCTTAAGTATGAACCTTAGCTCTCTACTGCGGTTTTTAGATATAGTAGCTGTGCAATGTGGTTACTTTAAAATGAAATATATGCAAAATACCTAATACATGGCTGATGTGTATGGTAATGTCAGTAAATGTATTTGCATTCCCTTTCACCGGACACAACAATTCTCAAACATGGATGCACAGAAGAATACTCCATGAAGGATTGCAAATGTGGATTGTCTCAGCCCAACTACCCAAGGTTCTGATTAAATCGCTCTGGTCAAGATCCTGGATATCTGTGCTTTGTAAAGCTGCTCCGGTGTCTGCAGTGAGTGGTAAAGACTCAGCAGCTGCACAAAAGCATCAGTCCTCACACTTTCATATGCTTCAAAAATAACTGTGGAGATTTTTCAAATTTTATATTTCTGGCTTTTAGCCTTGGAAGATGATGGTTCAACAGAATTGGCCAAATTACGTTAGTTGTTTCAGGAGGATATTTTGGTTTTACTTACCGCTTTAAAGTATCTAAAAGCTAAGAGCTGCTCAGGTCACCTGAATTCTGCCTGTTTCCTACTAGCTTTTCAGTGACTCCTCTACATTTTTTTCATTTGGTGGCAATTATGGATACAGCAAAAAAATGTCACTTGTATTTGACAGATCAAAAGACTTAGATTTGGAGAGCTGAAATAACTTTACTTGACACTCACCATATTTCAAAAACACATTTGGAGTGTTAATGATAATAATAGTCAACAACTTATCAAGGACTTACAGGAATTTGTATTAATTTTGTAGATTCCATCTGCCTTACACATTTATTATTTTACCTCTTCTTCATTGTATAAGCAAGGAAACTATAAACCAAAAGCAGAGAGTAAATTGCTGGGAATCACTGATATTTAAATATCATAATTATAGTTAGAGGTGAGTTTTCTCTGTCACCACATCCCTCAGTAGACTAGCTACACTGTACTGTCTACTCATGAAGTCCTGGTGTCCTTTCTAGTCTTTCACCTCCTCTGACAACCTCAATTGCAGGAACATTAGACACCATCTGCAGAGACTTTTACAGCATTCTAATTCCTAGGAAAAGTAATATGAAAATGGAGGAGCACTGTTAGCATTATCTCAAACTGTCTGATTCTAAATTTAACTCTGATATTCCCTTCCCAATTCCAATCCAAACACCAGTTTTAGAAATTAGACTTCTCTAACACTTTGACTCAGCAAACTTTGGAGAAGCTCAGAGTTGGTGCTGGTTGTAAAGTTTGTTTGATTTTAGCTGAAGTGACACAATATCACCAGGACTTACTTTTGTACATGTTGTAGTAGTTCATATTCTCTTCTTTATGACATTGACTAAATTCTGACAACAATGCCATTTTATGACTGGAAAATGGTTAGATTCTACATTTAGAGAAAAAGAAGACCATCTGCTTCCCACAGTTTCAACAACTATATATAAAGACAATCTTTTACATGTGATTGGTCAGGCCACAACCCTCCTGGTTACTACAAAGTGGGGTGACTATGCCTCACTCATGTATCTTTTTCAGGTATTGAGTAGGTTCCATGGGAACCACAGGCACTAAGAACACAAGAGACATTTCCAGAATAAAGAGAACACAGATGTATAAATATTGCATCATTCCTCTAAAATGAGAAACTGAAGTTGCAAATAAGGTACTGTGAAATAGGAGGAAAGTGTTCAAGAGAAAAAGGGAAAGTGGGAGTAGGAGAAAGTAACAAGGGAAAGAAAAAAATTGATGATAAAAATAAAAATAAATGGAAACAAGGCTTAAGTATAAGAGGGGTAGGTGTGAAAAGAGCAGAGAAAGGGAAGAATGAGAATCAAGATGTCTCATGTTCAGGGACAAATTCTCACTGTTGAATGTGATCATAATTTGCATCTAAAATGCACCAATAAATTCAATACAAAAGTTAGGAAACTGAGCCATTGATGGAGCAAGGTAAGATTCCTCAACACAGCCTGAAGCATATTTTAGTTGTTTGCTTCATCTCTACCATTTTTATTTTGTAAATCTTTCCTTTTCACAAATAATATTCATATAAACATGAACTATGCTATTAAATTTATTCCTATTAAAATTTACAACCAGTGTATTTCTTATATTGGAGGATTTTTGTCAATATATATAAATATTAATAATGTACTCTAAAAATTTATAGGTTTGATTGACAAGCTTCCAGCCTATCAAGAAAACCAGAGTAGGGAATCATGGTAACTCACATTTCTTTGTGGAATTTATTAAGCTGATTTTACTGTAACTAACTCAAATTGTACATGACAACCAGGAGGCTTACATGCCAGCTAGTAGTGTCTATTAACTCACTTTAGAGATCTTAACCATCAACCACATTTCAGTGAAAGTCAGAAATTAGTATTTTTTCATGCAAATATAGTTTAAATAAATCCTAACTAAACCTATGTGAAACACTACAAGTTATGCTGTGGAATATCTGCTACTTCTTACTAATTAGAGGAATTTGCATAAAGAGGGAAGGCTTTGAAAAAAAGCATTTACATTGGAAATTCTTTTTGAACCTATTAAAGAATGATCAATATATCCAGACATACTCCAGCCATAGTGTCTTTCATTTTTATGTCAGAAAACTATTTTTCTCCTAGAAATATGATTAAAGTTGTGATATTTTAATCTTTTTTTTTTTGAGACATAGTTTTGCTTTTGTAGTTCAGGCTGGCCCTGAGCTCAGCCTTGAACTCATGGCAATCCTCCTGCCTCTGCCTGCCAAGTGCTGAGGCTCCCAAGTGCTGCAATTACAGGCATGAGCAACCATGCTCAGCACTGTGGTATGTGGTTTTGATTGCTGGTGGGTGTGAGTCTCCATGCCTGACACTGTTTTTTTGTTTATTTGTTTTTTAATTGAAATCTTTATTGGTATATTACATATACACATTATGATTGCACTCCACAATGGGAATTTGTACCAGTATAAGACACAACTTAATTCTCATTTTTTTCCCATAGTCCTACTCACCCTACCACCGGCCCATATACAAAAAATTTGTTTCCTTTCTTATTTAAATTGTATGTGGTCATGGGGAATCTAACCCAGGCCTTTACACTTGCAAGGCAGGTGTTGGAACCACTGAGCTAAATCACTGGCCCCAATATTTTAATTTTTAATTTTAATTTTAAATGAGTCAGAAAGCATGACAAAGCTAATATTTTATATCTCATTAATTTATATTTTAAGAAATGAAAAAGCACATATTTGTAAGATCTCAAAATTTACTTTTTTTTCAAAATTTTGTCTCTACATTTAAAGATTGATAATTTAAATTTCAAATAAGTCATGACTAGAAGAATGTAGAGAAATGTGTTGAAAAACTTATTATCTTCTTTAAAGTTATCAGCACACTAAAATGCTATTTTATAACTTGTAAGCTAAAGGGAAACAAACTTTTTTCAGCATAGAAGTTTCATAACTATACCTAGTAAATGAAAATGGACAGTGTCTTTTCATATTTAAAAAGCAATTATTTTTCTTGATAGCTTATGCAAAGTGTCATTAGTTTGAGTCAAACTGAAAACTTTACCTTATTATAAAAATAGAGGTTTACCCCATGCTCATTTAGTTTCAGGTGTTTCCTTTGTTCTAATCTTTATCTTGTCTTCCTCTAGTTAGACATAAAACAGTATAATATTAAAATTAGCCCTCAATTAAAGAGAGACCATGAACAAAAACTAGCTTAATAACATTTCTGTACATCAAGTCATGCAAAGTGATTCTATTTATAGTAAATATTCCTTTGTTTAGAGAAAAAAATAATATCATTTGAATGATTTCTCTTTCACAGATGCTAGCTCTATGATATATGACACTGGGATATTTTCTCCCTAGCTGAACTTGTATAGATTTGCTAAACATGCTTATCCCATTTTGTTGCTCTTTTTACATAATTATATTAAATACAAATGTAAAACCTTTGCAAACTTTCAATGACATGGGTCAAATTTTTCAAGATTTCCTTTTTCACAGTAAAATTTATATTGGTAATTGCCTTTTTGTCATCTTTATATATGAAATAACTGCTACTTAACAGTGAATTAAGTATTCCAGAAGAAAAAAAATGTGATATTATTAATTTCCAAAAATAAACAGCATTAAGTAGCATGTATAGCTATCTTTTATTTCATAATTGTATTAATCGCAAAAGAGTTGAAGTGACTTCCACAAATCTGGGAACCCAGGTATGTCATGGCTCAAAATTGGTGCAAGCTAAGGAAATTACTGTTCTGTAGATGATTCATGATCCATCAAAGGCTGTCTCTTATTTTCATTGTGTATAAAACCTTGTAACTGTGAGACCCAACTTGGCATAAAAACAGCCATTCTGTTAAAAACCTGTACTTTGTATCCTGTAACCTCCCTGTGAACCCAGTACTTGTCTCCTTGGGAACCACAGATTGTATGTCTTTAGAACACACAATTCTACAGTAATTGGCTATCTGACCATTGCTATCAGCTTCTGTACCTTGCTTCTGCGTAGAAACCTCTTGTTAAAGGGAGCAGTAGTAGAGTTTACCTTTAAGTACTGTGCCTTAGTCAAACACAAGGCCCTTCCTCCATGGCTTTTTGTGGGGGAATGGACTCCAGCTGAGTAAAAGAAAGAACAACTGATGAGGAAGAATAAAATAATTATGAGAGGCTGCATAGACTTATTCATTAGCCTTTGTTTTATATGCAATTTTGGGTACAGTTGATTAGAAGAAAAAAATGTACTACAGTGTTATTGTTTAGATGTACAGCACAATATCCTCAAAAAGTGACATGAACACAGAGGGGAGGCTCTTGGACAGCAATGAGATAATTGGATGGCATCACTGGAAGATGATGGAAACAGGAGTGGGATTGGCTTAAAGGAAATGAATCAGAGTGAGTGTCGCCTAAAGGGCATATCTCTTCTCTGGCACTTTTCCTTTTACTCTGCTTTCTGGCTGTTATGAATTGAGCATTTTTCCTTCACTGCCTCCTTTTGCTAAGGTTGTGTTAGCCTCGCAGCCAGCTGACCATAGACTGGAACCTCTCAACCTGAGAGCTAACGTAGAGCTTTCTCCCATGAACTTGTGCGTGTCAGACTCTTCTCACCAGCATAGAGCATGACTTCAGTTGAACCTCAGTGATGGCACTAGCGCTTATTTACATTTTCATCACCTATTTTATGGTAATAAAAATACTTCACAGATTTTATGAGCATTGAATGAATTTATGCACTTCAAATATTCTTGATATTCCATTGCATATGCTCAAGAAATTTTAATTTTCCATTTTCATAACATGTTGGAGATTTCTGAAGCAATGCAGATTAAATGTACCTCAGATGCAAAACTTGAAAATATCTTCAGAGCAATATGAATAGATAATGGAAAATTAGTTTAAAGAAACAATATTCTTATAATTCCCCATAGAGTGATAAGCTCCCATAGTTTATAAATGACTCTGTGTACTTATATATCTATCTCTAGGAGGCTGATTGTTTCTTTTTTCTTCCATACAAAGAGTAAGTGCTAATAATTATATAAACAATGAGGCTATTATTCTCCAATAACACAAATTTAAACTTATCCATTGTCCAAATTATAGAACCATAAATAATCATATTTTGAGTATAGTTAACAGCATATCAAATTCATTAAATCAACTTTTCAGTTGTGAAAACTATGTTAAAAAATAAATCATAGAAAGCAGTATACTCCATTTTTTAAATTAATTTTATTGTGAAATAGGTACATTTTATATACATGTCATTTAAAATAGACTTGGTAAAGTCAAATGAAGGGTCGATGCAAAAATATGTATTTATGAAATATATGTGCATATTGTGTACCAAAAAACAACATTTTTGTCAATAACAGACTAAATAAAATGATTCTCCTACAAGGTTATAATGAAGTTGAAAATTTCCAATGGCCTAGTGACATCACAGCCATTGTAATATCACAGAGCATCATGACTACTGACATGTATTGTGATGCCAGTCATATAAAATTATAACCAAATGATAGCATACAATTATGTGAAATCACAATACATAATGGGGATCAAAAGAGATTATTACTGGTTTTTGCACTTACTATACTTATTACCATTAGAATGTATTCCTATTACTAAATAAAATAAATTCACTGTGAAATGGCCCAGGCTCCAAAAGAAGGCACTGGTACTATAAGAAAGGATAGCTATTTCCACTGACCCTTGAAATCTTCCAAAGAAGCAAGAAGTAGACCTGAAAAATGATCTTACTGATGACCCTACCTGGTTAAGTCTAAACCAATGTGTACATTTATATTACTAAAATGCTTAAAAGGTTTAAAATTTGAAAACCTTAAAATAACATGTCTATAAAAATATAGACAGAAAATATTTGTGTACATTTTTATATGTGTTTTAAGATAAGCATCATTTTAAGAGTCAAAAAGTTAAAAACACATGTTATAATTAATTTATTATTAGAGAAAGAAATTTTTTGATAGAGCTGTTGTCACCTAAGTAAACAACATTTCCAAGTTTCTGGTAGTGAACAGTAATTCCTACCCTTCGCACTCAGTCACACAGAACAACTTATAGTCCCACAAAATCCATTCATGGTGAGTGGTCTACTTAGGTGTACAGTTTTTATCCTTTGTACCATATTTTATTACACTTTTCCCCATTTGGACACACAAGTTCTTACCACTCTACTACAGTGCAACATGATGTGCTGGTTTGTAGCAAAGGAGCTATAGGTTATGCCATTTAGCCTAGGTGCAAAATAGGCTGCACCCTCTGGGTTTGTGTGAGTACTCCATGATATTCATACCCATGGAGTCAGCTAAGGATGCATTGCTCAGAACATGTCCCCTCATGAATCAACACATGACCGATTATAAAAATATATCACTGCAGACTATAGGACTTCACTCCAGTAATGCTTCTGTCAAAAGTAAAAATGTTTCCCACTATTTTGCTTTCATTCTTATTGATTTTGTGTTATAGCCTATGGATATATCTGAGATAACAGGAATGGACAATGATCACTTGTCTGTGTAATAAAACTGTCCTTTTACAAAGGGGGAAAGAAGTCTATTTATGTGATGTTTTGCCCAGCTTGTCCCTCTGAATCCAATTCAGAATCCTCTTTGCTGTCTTCTGATTGTGTGAGAGGGTATTTAGAATGAAGTGTATCCGAAAGAGGAAATAAGAATAAAACAGACTATTTCAAGCCAACTGATTCTTTCATGACTCATAGCAAAGAATACATTTCTTTGGCACTAATATAGATAAATTAACATTGACATTATTCTACTATTTCCAGTACACTGGTACATAAATGGATTTTGTATAATTTATGCAAATTGCTATATATTCAGCTGAACCATCAAATCACTTCATTTCAAAATATCTATTCAATTGAACTAATGAAGTTGTAGAACATTGTCACATAATAACAGGCTACAGAGACAGCTGTCAATATCATTCCACTCTTATTCATTTCTCGCTTGTAAGCATTCTCATTGATATTTAGGTGATAGGAAACAATGACGGGATAATTTCACACAACTTCTGAATTCAGGAAATGAGTGCAGAAAACCAAATGAAAATTTTGAGTAAAATCTCCCTGGAGTTTTAACACAGGATAATTTATTTTCCAACTTATAATTTCTCTCCTCCTCTTCCCCTTCCCTTCTTCAACAAAAGATTCTCTTTTCCTGAATGTGTTTCCTTTTAAAAATCTACCGCTCTCCCCATCTCTTTCTTTGAAGACTTATTTATCTCGAATCATGTTTATTCTTTATGTTGCATGCCCCTTTTCTCAGGGTTTCTTTTTAATCTCCTGTAAACAAAATTTTATTATACTCCTGGTTGCCAACATAAGATTGAACTTGTGGATATCCAAACTATTGTAATATTGTTAGAAAGCCTCCATCAACCAACCTCTTGCATGCTCTTTTTTTCAGATTAATTTTATTGGTTCATTTTAGATATACATCATATACATCTATCATGAGGAGTTTGTAGCTTTAACTGATATAAATTATTCTTTTTTCCCCAACTCCTCCTCTCTCTCTTCAGTTCCTCTTCCACTACTTATTTCCAAAAGTATTGTTTTCTTTTTCCCTTATATTCTCTTTTTTTCTTCCTTTCTTTCTCCTGCCTCTTCCTTTGCTCTTTTTCCCACTTGACCATTTTCTTCCTATTTTCCAATATCTAATATACATTTTGATCTTTTATATACCTGAGAAACAATACAATATTTAGAATCACTATATTTGTTTGGTTTTTGTTTTTATACTGGGACTCTAACTCAAGACCTTGCAATTATGAGACAGGCACCAGAAATACGGAGCTAAATCCTGGATCCTACAATACAATATTTAAACATGTGTTCCCAGTGGGAAACAGGAGGAGCACATAACCAGAACCTTTGCAACAAGCTCTACTCTCCTGTGAGTTGGACAGCACAAGGTGAAATAATAAAGAGGCAGAAAATGAGACTTAGAGAAGAAGCTGAGTTTGGGCTTGATCCATAGTCCTATGGGTAGCAAAGATAAAACACCTGAGCTTGCCACATTTTTATTTGTTCCCAAGCCTCCATGCCTGTAATCCTCATATGCAGAAGACAGGACAGATATTGGCAATAAATGGATAAAGATCCTCTAGGGCAGGGAATGTGCCAGCAATAATCTTTGGGGATTACATAGATCCTGATGTAGTTCTGCTCTGAAGCATCACAGCATATGGGACCAATGGAGTCCCTGTTGCTACCAGAGGTGAAGACAAGAGTTAAATCCCCAAGTCCCTCTGCAGGCAGGAAAGCTCTCCCCAGTCATAGTCCCATTGTGCAATTATTTCTCTCAAGTTGGATTGTTCCTAACAGTTCCCGATTTGTGTCACTGAAGAGTATGATCTCAAAGTGCTTTTATTTACCTAGAAAAGTCTTAAGTTTATCCTTTTTAAGAATCATTCTAACAAAGGAAGTAAAATATCTTTACACTGAAAACTATAGTACTCTGAAAAACTAGACTAAAGAGGATAACATAAAATGAAAAGGTATTCCTTGTTTGTGGGTAGGAAGAAGAAAAATAGTGAAAATGGCCATATTTCCAAAATTATTTAATAGAATTCTGATCAAAATACCAACAGAATATCTCACAGAATTAGAGAAAATAATCATGAAATTCATTAGGGAAAAAAGCAGAAGAGCAAAAATAACTCTAGAAAAAACTTAGACATCCCCAAATTTAAAGACCTAATGCAAAAGTGGGCATCTGTAATAAACAATCCTCAGATGAAGAATTACAAATGGGACACATAAAATAATGTTCAGCACCACTGATCATTCAAGAGATGCAAGTTAAAATAGCATGAGATTCTATCTCATTCCAGAAAGAATAGCTATTATTAAGAAGTCAACAAATAATACATGCTAAACCATAAGGAAAAAAGGAACCCTTCTCCACTGTCTAGACTGATGCAACCGCCAAGGAAATCATTGTGGAGATTTCTCAATAAACTAAAAGTAAGGATTCTATTTGACACAGCTATTCCCCTTCTTGGTAGTTTCCCAAAAGAACTAAAAGCATCCAACCACAGTGCTTTTATGTTTATTGCTGCACCATGTGTAGTAGACCAATCTTGGAAACAGCCCAAATGCTCATCAACTGTTGAATAGATAAAGATGTGCCTATGTTTTGTTTAACACAATGGAGTACTATGCTGACATAAAGAAAGATGAACTTGAGACAGCTGTTGTGTATTCTCTCTGGCACTGAGGATTCAAACACTGATTTTATTATTTCCTCTTTTAGAAAAGTATTTCCACAATTCTTCAATAACTTCATGGTTATTATGCATTTAAGATAAATAAAAATATGTATGTCACATATTTAGGTTTGACTTTCTAACTTGTCAAATCATTCCATAAATTTAGGTAAGTTGCCTGATTTACTTCTGAAGGCATCAGTAATCTTCTGTTCTAGCCATACTTCGCACGAGGCAGATACCATACAAGCATAGGAGGTATACCTCAGTTGAGGAGGGCCTGGTGTAGAAATGAAGGTGCCAGATAGCTACCGACCCTTGACCTCTGCCTGTGAAATCGTTACTTCTAATCCTTTAGTTTTTCTTTAATAATGTTCTTGCACTCTAGTTCTTAATTATGTTATATGGTACTAATAGCACTGTGATATTACACTCTGACAAAATGTCAATGTTTGTTTTTTAAATAGTTTTTTTTACAACCGTTAAATAATAGACCTTCATAAAAATATACAAATGAACACCTCATATGTTACATAGCATATTACATACCATATAACACATTATATAGACGCTATACATAGAGACACATGCTAGCATGCCCCTCTGTAGATCCCTTGACACACACACAAAAGCACATGCTGCTAACTGCTGCCCATCTTCACTATCCAGGCTCAGGAAATTCTAGGCTAAAGGAAGATATTCGGTAATTCTCATCTTGTTAGAATATGATCCCTCATTAACTCGGAGTATTAAATGAAACACTTGAGTTGGTAACCAAATAGAGAAAGAACCAGTTGACTATATGTATGATTAGGAACTTTATCATATTGTTCTTAGATTAATTATATGGTTCATTATACCAGAATGTGTGCTTCTTTTCCAAACTAGTCCCCCTGCCCCTTAGAATTTAGCTCTTGGTTGCTAGTTTTATGTGCTCTTTCTTTAAAAATAAGAACTGTAATTTACATACCTGACATAACTGAAGTAAATAAATAAATAATGAGTTGATTTAGGAGAATGGAGAACTTTGCCCAATAAAGAGAGTGAACTTTAAAACAAAAATGACACACACAATAAATCTGTGGCTTTACTAAATGAGAAGGTGCTGGAAGTATTTTTCAGCACTACTGTACACAGCTATTGTTAACATATTTTATCCATAGAAGGCATGTTAAAGTAAAGACAGTAATGCTCTTTTCTTATTGTAGATATAGGTATGTCATGAGAAGACAACAGTTACATGTGGTTAAAAGCTTCAAAAAATTAACTAATAAAATGTATAACTACACATTATCTTTGATTATTTTGAATAACCCTTCAACACAAGACTTTTTCTTAAAAAGGTGAATTAATTTCAATTATTTAAAAGTATTTTTGGCAGATTTTCAATAAAGTACTAAAGAAATGAGGAAAGGTATATAACAACCTCAAAAATGGGTGAAGGATCATCAATGACAATGTAACAACATTAGAAATTAGGGAAGAATTTTCAAATAACAAGTTCGAGATTTTCTATATGAAACTTTAAGATATCAGTTTGAGGGAAACAATAATCTAAAAGGAAATAAAATATTTTATAGACAATAAATGAACAAGGTTTCCAAAAAGATCTCCTTAAATATGTAGGAAATGTAAACATATGAGGCAAGAAGTGGTGCAGCACACAAAAAGCAAGCATATCAATTGAATACACAATTTGCAACAATACAAGCAACCAGAAAAAGACAGCCATTGTTCCATGTACTTCCCTGGTGTCA
>PVIR01040172.1:0-13491 GCA_004026965.1 Petromus typicus | reverse complement strand
GAGGCTGAGCTCAGGGCCAGCCTGAACCACAAAGCGAGACCCTGTCTCAAAAAACCTAAAAAAAAAAAAAAAAGTACACAAACCTTATTTCACAAAACAAGGCCTAGCTGGTTGTGACTGGAAGTTGCTGTTGGGCCCAGGACAGGGCAGAATATGTTTTTGATTCTGAGAATCTTGTCAAATCACTGTGCACCCAAACTGGGCAAGAGCCTCCTGCCAGTGACTCAAAGTCACTGTCAACTCCCACCCCCCAGGCGTGTGCCACTCCCAAGGACCGGAAGCTGCATGGGTGGGGAGAAGTAGGGACCCCTGGGGCATTTAGAAAGTCCCCGTGGCCCCTTCAGTCTTGTCACCAGCACTGTTTCTTCTTTTAACCCAGCAACTGGCACAGATTGATACAGACCTGAAGTCGCGAACAGCCGCCTACAACGCACTGAAGATGGCGCTGGAGAACCTGGAGAAGAGGTCCACGTGCGTAGTCCACGCTGTCACAGGGGGCCCGCGCGACAGAGGGCAGCTACTGCCCAGCAGGGCCTTCTCCTCTGGGGGCCTCATGGCACCTTGAAGTGGTTTTGGTGTTTTGAGACAGGGTCTCACCAAGCAGTCCCATCTGGCCCTGATCTCAGTATATAGCACAGCCTGGAGACCTTCCTGCCTCAGCCTATGGGATGCTAGGATTCCAGGCCCGTTCTTGGAAAATCTTTGGTGATCAGGTGTGGTGGCTCGGAACTGTCATCCCAGTACGCAGGAGGCTGAGGCAGGAGGCTTGCCTCGAGTCCAAGGCCGGCCTAGAATACAGTGAAAGCCTATCTCAACAAACCATAAAAAAGGGGGCTCCATTGTGTCCTGGGCTCTGGGGGCTGCAGGCCGGGGCTCTCTTGCTCTCACAGACTATCCTGTTGCCCTGTAGGGGGAACCTCTCCACAAGGACACTGAGCGACATTGTGAGCAAGGAGGACTTTGTGCTGGATTCCGAATACCTGGTCACCCTCCTGGTCATTGTCCCCAAGTACGTGGACAAAGGAGGGGCTGAGGTGTCGATGTCTAGCTTCCTGTGCAATGCGGAGGAGGCAGCCCCTCTGCCCCTCCCAGCCTTGCTGCACAGGGCCTCGGGGTGCAGGGTGTGGCCAGGCTGGGTCCCCGGCCTCACGCCGGGACTGCGTGGCCACCCCAGCTTTGAGCACAGTGCCTGTCTCCCTGCAGACCCAACTACTCGCAGTGGCAGAAGACCTACGAGTCTCTCTCGGACATGGTGGTCCCTCGGTCGACCAAGTGAGTGACGCCTCGCTTGGCCCTGGGTCTTGCCCTGTGGCCGCCATCCCTCTACAGCAGGTCTCTGCAGAATGTCAAGAGGTGCCAGCTGGCTGGGGTGGCACACACCTGTCATTCCAGTGCTCTGGGAGGCTGAGGCAGGAGGATTAAAAGTTTGAGCCCAGCCGTGGGGATCTGGGTCCCTGTGATGATGAGAACTGCAGCCCCCGAGGGATGTCAACACTGTCGCCAGGATGATGGAGACCTGGGGCAGCAGGCAGCACAGCGGGTCAGCGTGGCCACAAGCATGTGACGAGTGTGGCTGTGGTCCAGGGGTGTTTGCTACCCTTGGTCCCTTTCCGAGGGTCTGAAATGCTCGGAATTTGGGGATTTTTGTTTGTACTGGGGGTGGAATCCAGCGCCTTTCCACTGAGCTGCATCTCCAGCTCTTTTAAAAATGCTTGTGACTTGTGAGACAGGGTCTTGCTGTTTTGAGATGGGGCTCCAACTTGACTTGGTGATCCTCCTGCCTCAGCTTCCTGGCATTCTGGGCTCACAGGTGGGCGCCCAGGTTAACTGCAGTTTTGGAAGCAGTCTCTGCACTCAGGACCCGTGCCGGCTCATGCAGCCCCCTCCTCCCTGTGCAGCTGCTTCTTGGGGTGCAGGGCTTGTCCCCCAGGAGGCGGCCCCTGGAACTCAGTGAAGGATGCAGGACAGCACAGTCACAGCCCCGGGTCACAGGCGTGCTGGGTCACAGCTTCCTGCAAGGAGGTGGAACCGCCCCAATGCTGGTGTCCCCAGCTGTCCTAGGGGGCTGGGCCCTGGAGCTGGGGTGGGGGTGCCTGGGCTGACCATATGGAAAGATCTAGAATCTGGGGGCCAGATCAGGGACACCAGGGCTCGGCCACTGGTGCTTGGGATACGGCAGAAACCCGCTGTGCTCCCTGGAGCCTGCAGAGCCAAACCTGGGGCCGCATGAGCCGTAGGCAACCAGCCAGGAAATGAGGGACACAGGGTCCCAGATGTCAGCCATGAGCCTTGGGCCACAGAGAGCTGATGAGCGGGACCAGCCCTCCCGGGGCCTGGCCCAGGGCCCCCAGGGACCGCTCCAGGGAATGAACTTCTCCCCAAACAGACTGATTGCGGAGGATCCAGAGGGCGGCCTCTTCACGGTGACACTCTTCAGGAAGGTGGTCGATGATTTCAAAACCAGGGCCAGAGAGAATAAGTAAGGAAGAGCCGGGCCTGCGGGGGGGCAAGGGAATGGGCCGGGTGCGGCCCCTTGCGGGGAAATCCTGGCCCCCAGAAGCTTCTTTCTTTCCCTCTCCCTCTTTCTCTCTCCCCCTCCCTTCTTCCCCTCCCTCCTTCCGTGTGTCTGTCTCTCTCTTCCTGGGACACGGCCCTGCTATGTAGTGCAGGCTGGCCTTGAACTTGTGGCACTCCTGCCTCAGCCTCCTGAGCGCTCTGGAAGCTTCCTGGTGACCGTTGCTCATCTCTTTGAAGGTTCACGGTCCGGGAGTTTTACTATGACGAGAAGGAAATCAAGCGTGAGCGGGAAGAGATGACCAGACTGCTGTCAGACAAGAAGCAACAGTATGTGAGTAGCCGGGTGGGCTAGGTGTTCGAGCTGTTGAGCTGCGCCCTTCTGTGGCTCGGTGAGACCCGTCCAGGATGCCATCTCCAAGCTCAGGGTCCCCCTGGTGCCCTGAGCTGTCTTGGGGCCACCAGAGCAGGGCCTGGGGATAGTGTGGCACCGGCTCTGCATAGGCCCTGCCCCTTGAAAGGTTTTCACCTGCTCCAAAGGACTGGCGACAGCTTCTGTGCCAAGTGGGTGGTGTGGCCACTGCGTCCTCAGGTGTGTGGCTTCTGGGGTGTCACAACACCCATGCTTACCTCCCCAGCGTTCTGAGATGCGAGCATGTTTATCTGTGCCACTTCCGGCCACAGCCACTTACACACTTGGGGCAGGAGCACGAGGAGTTGAGCTCACAAGGGAGAGACTATCCACTTTTTGTTTTTGAGTCAGGGTCTCGCTACATAGTCCAGGCTGATCTTGAACTCACTGTGGAGCCCAGGTTGCCCTGGAAGTCATGGTGATCCTCCCGCCTCAGCCTCTCGAGTGCTGGGATGACAGGTGTGCATCACCATGCCCAGCCAAATGCCTGTTTTGAAACATGAACGGCGTAGTTCGGGGTCAGTTGCTCTACTGCTCCATAAGATCGGCTGGCCAAGCTCAGGGCCTCCTAGGGACTGTTTCCGGCCCCTTCTCCCTGCCCCAGCCCGGGAGGTTCTCAGAGGAGGAGGGAGAGAAGGGCAGTGGGCGGAAGGCACTCGGTGGCCGTGGCAAGTGCTTGTGCAAACAGCAAACAGGACAAGGTTGGGCGGCCAGAGCGGCTGGAGTACTTCCCTGCAGGGACAGAGTGTTTGCTGGTGTCTCCCCCCACACCTTTCCCAGCCTGGGACCGAATGTGCCCACCTCTAGCTCTCTGTATTGCAGGGGCTCCTCGGAGAAACCCCACCCCTGGAGCTAGCCCTGCCCCCAGGGGCTCACTCTGTCTTGGGGCTGACCTGGGTCCTTAGAGAAATTTTATTTTTGCAGTATTGCAGAACTAGGAATTGAATCCAGGCTCTTCATACTGAGCTACATCTCCAGCTCTTTATATTTCCTTTTAAGAAGGTCTCACCAAATTGCTAAATTACCTAAACTGGGTTTGAATTTGTGAACCTCCTGCCTCAGCCTACTGAGCAGCTGGGATTACCGGCCTGTGCCTTGGGGGCCTAGCTCAGTGGCGGAACTTTGGGGTCAGTTCTACTGCTCTTTAATATTAGCTCGGCCAACCTCAGGGACTCCTCCCCCAAGCACTCAGGCAGAGACATACTGCTGAGCTCCTGGGGACGAAGGGCGCTGAGTCCTTCAGTGTCCAGTCCTTGGAGCAGAGTGGCAGCCCTGGCTGGACACCATCCCGGCCTGCTTCCCTTCAGGGCGACTCCCTCACCCCATTCTGCACCGGGACCCCAGAGGTGACAGGGCCAGCAGGACCACCACCACCCCCCTGCCCCCGAGGAGGGAGGTGAGCTGAGACCTCAGGCACTCCTGCCTGGGCCCGGCAGGTCAGTGCCACACAAAAGCCTGCTAGCTACTCCGTGGGGCTGACCGTGGCCGTGGCCAGTGGGGTCTTGGGGAGCCCTGCCAGGTGTGCTGGGGTATGAAATGGATCCCTCACCAGCTGGGGGCAGCCCTGCCCCCGTGTCCTGAGACGCCATCCCCTCTGGCCTGGCTGGAGGCTGGTTCGCCCCAGCACCTTGCAGCTATTTTTAGGGCTGACTCTTGCCCGCTGTGTAGCCCAGGCTAGCCTTGACCTCAGGATCCTCCTGCTTCAGCCTCTGGATTACATACATGTTCCCCATCACTGCTTCCTGCATCCTTGTTACCTGGCAATTGGCCACGGGCTGAGTCCCAGGATGTTCGGGGGGAAGTCCCCAACGTCCCCTTGTTTCCCTGTTTGGGGGGTAGGAAATGGGGTGCATGCTGGACGGCATGCCGGCGTGTGGCAGAGACACCACGACCACCCAGGGGTGCAGCTCAGCAGACACGGCCTTCCCCAGAGACCTGTGCTGCCGTAAGCACAGGACCGGTGCCAACCAGGCCGGGAAGGGGGCAGGGCCCCCGAGCCAGGCCCTGATGGCTCTGCCCTGTTGTCAGGAGGCAGGCTGTGTGTGGCCCAGCCGACTGAACTTCCTTCCCAGCTGCGAGAATGGTTGTGTGTGTTGTGAAGTGTGTTTGCTGGACAATTAATAAACCATTTCTGTACCTTTAGCAAAATTCCTGTGTTGCTCTTAAAAAGGGATCATCTGTCTACCGGGACTACAAAGTTAAGGGAGCCCCACTAGGGAACCCCGCTAGGCCCGCTGCGGGGCAGCCGGACAGAGAGAGAGAGAGTGAGGGCGAGGGCGAGGTAAGCAGCCCCCGCAGAGCCCTGGGTCCCGCTCGGCTCGCTCGCAGCTCCTTGCAGGTGCCTGGTCCAGCGCCGCTCTGCATTTCCGGTGTCTCTGGGGCTTTGAGGTCTGACTCCAGGAACCGGGTCTCACCTTCTACAGGGCCGCCCTCCTGCAGGGGTCGGGGCTTGCAGCCACGGTGTCTGGAGCTGGTGACAGGCAGGTGCTGCTCCCCAGGTGCCCTGCCCTTGTGGCAGCTGCCCCAGGCCGGGCCGCGGGCGGCAGTGGCTGCGACCGGGACCTGGGTCAACACCGCGGTGCAGCCAGGGGGCTCCTGGGACTGCGCGGTGTTGTGTGGAAGCTGGCAAGGCGCTCGCGAGACAGCCCCGGGTCGGGGGCTGCGGCCTTCGCATGTGCTGGTGGCTGGACGGGACACAGCGGGCCTGAGTCTCCCCAGGCTCCCCCTCCGGTGCTTCTTCTGCCCTCGGCGACCCCTCCACCCGTCCTCCCTGCCCGAGAGCAGCCGGAGGGTTACGCGGCCCCGTCTCCACAGGGGCCGCTGCTGCGCTGGCTCAAGGTGAACTTCAGTGAGGCCTTCATCGCCTGGATCCACATCAAGGCCCTCAGAGTGTTCGTGGAGTCTGTGCTCAGGTGCGGGTAGGGCTGGCACCAGGGGGCGGGGCCAGGTCTCGGAGTTCCTGCCATCTCCCTCGAGCTCTGAGGCTCTAGCCTCCTCCTAGCTCACAGGGTGGTGCCTTGCCTGTGATCACAGCCCTCTGGGAGGCCGAGGCAGGAGGATCACAAGTCAGACCTGGGCAACCTGATGACTGAGACCCCATATCAAAAACAGGAGCGCTGGGCTGGGGCTGCAGCTGGGTGCAGAGGTCTCAGGTTCAAGTCCCACTGCCAGGAGGAGATTCTGAAGAGCTGGGAGAGTGGCAGGCTGCTGTCACTGGCCACACTGGGTCTCGGTCAGGTCAGGAGATGTCAAGGGTCGCTCGGCAGTGGGGACCGAGGGCAGGGAGGACAGAGGCCAGAGTCGCGCTGTCCAGCTTGCACATCAGTTCCTGAGCCCAGCAGGTGCGGCGTCGGGGCCCTTGGAAGGTTCCCTGCCCACCCCACACAGGGAACCAGAAGGTAGGCAGCAGTCAGCTCGGCTCCGCTTCGTGCCACTGCGCCACCTGCCGGCAGCAGCTGGACTCTGCTCAGTGTGCTCAGAGCGCTCTGCCTCTGCGGATCCCTGAGCTCTTCATAGACTGGGAGGTCTCGGAGCCCGGTAGTTCCGGAACAGGAGATGAAACACCCTCTACTAACAGCTGCCCGAGACTCATGGCCTCGAGGAGCGAGACTTTTGAGGCGGGGTCTCACTGTGCAGCCCAGGTTGGGGCTGGAGATGGAACTTGTAGCACTCCTCCTGCCTCAGCCTCCCCAGTGCTGAGATTACAGGTGTGTACCAGCATGACCCGCTAGCTTTCTTGTAGAGAAAAACAGTGCAGCCGGCTAGGCCCTGTGCTTGAATTGCCAAGTTCAGTTAACGCTGCCAGTGGCCTGTTGTCAGTGGCCGGGGTGACTCCTCTGTCATGATCACAGCCGCCACTATCAGCAGCTTTAGCCGTTGTCATAGCCTTTTCTATTGAGACAGCTGGTCTTTAGTCCCCCTCTGCACAATGCTCGGGATTTTGCCCGAGTTTTTATTTAGTTTCTGTACCGGTGACTGAACCCAAGGCCTTTGCACTGAGCGACACCCTAGCCCGCTTAAAATTGTTTGAGAAACGATCTACATTGCTGTTACACAGGCTGGGCTCGAACTTGCGATCCTCCGGCCTCAGCCTTCCCGGTGCTGGCACAACAGGCATCCTTGCCACACCCACCTGAGTCTCCCCTAGCGTTTCCTGTTCCACTTCGGCCTCTTCGTCTGTCCCGCAGGTACGGGCTGCCTGTTAACTTCCAGGCTGTGCTGCTGCAGCCTCACAAGAAGTCCGCCACCAAACGCTTGAGGGAGGTGCTGAACTCGGTCTTCCGCCATCTGGATGAGGTGGCGGCCACGAGCATCCTGGATGTAGGTACAAAGCCCCGCCACTGTGTAGCTGGCTTCCCTTACACAGAAAGGGAACGTGCCAGCCCGCGGACAAACCCACTTGCCACCCACACGAGTCACATCAGTGAGCACGCGTGGATACCGCCCGTCTTCCCCGCAGGCGTCGGTGGAGATCCCGGGGCTGCAGCTCGGCAGCCAGGACTATTTCCCCTACGTCTACTTCCGCATCGACCTCAGCCTGCTGGACTGAGGCCCCGCGGCACGGACTGCAGAGGCCAGGCTTCTCCGCACCCTGGGGGCTGAGACCATTGCCCATAGACGTTAGATACAGTGTATTTATTTTTCTAAGTTATAATAAAACGCTGGGCCCTTTGAACTGTGTCTTCTGTTCTGAGGTCCTATGGGGTCCTCCTCCCTCCAGAGCGGCCACCAACCTGCCTGTAGGCAGCAGCGTGCTGGGGACCTCGGACACCAGCGTGTGGCTGCCACCCAGGTAGCAGCATCTGGTGCTGAGCTTCTTAGAGGGAGGGGGCGGTAGCCGCGGGTCCCCATGACTTACTGGTTCGGGACCAGGCTGTGATGTGGACATTAACTTCATACTTTTATCGGCATTGTCCAAAATATCGTTTTATTCTTTAATGGAAAAAGCCATTAATATTCAAATGAAGGAATCACATTTTAAAAAACCTACATGTAAGAAACAGCCTCCAGGAACATTCAAGCAGCCGTCAGACAGGGAAAACTGTCAACAACTCAGTTTTCTTCTGACTATTATGCGGCACAGCACACCCAGACCTGCGGCTACAACTCAGAATTTTTCAGTGTCCTTGCAGTGGGTGCGTGGCCACAGCGCCTCGGGCCGCAGCCGGTGAAAGGCCCGCAGGCTCCCGCTCCAGGGCTGCACAGCTTGAAGGACACCGCTCGCTCCAGGCCGGAACCGCAGCTCTCACAACTCGTCCTTCTCCAGGTCGTCCAACTCCACATCACTTAGGTCGATGTCATCCTCCACCGGCAGCTGCAGGGCAGAAGCCGCCTCAGCGGGACGCCGGAGGGGCACCCAGACCACCAGCAGCTCCTCCCCCACCAAGCTCCCGCCACCCAGATGGGAATGCCCAGGACTTCAGTGCTATGTGGTTCTGGGCGTTTTTATATTTTTAGTTTTTTGAGACACTGCAGGAAGTCATGGAGATCTTCCTGCTACAGCCTCCCAAGTGCTGGGAAGACAAATGTGCCACCACATCCAGCAGAGATTCTGACCTGAGATCTATAGTTTGACACTTCTCTGGGACACACTAACCAGACTGTGGATCAAGGCTCAGCAACATCACCTGTGTCCGGAATGGGGCACAGACCTTTGAATGCCCCGAGGCACTTCCCAGATGGCAGTGACCTGACCTCGGCCCGGGCACTCACCTCGCCATCCTTGCCGTCCCAGGGCTCCCTCGTAGCAATGGTGGGAAAGGCACCGCCACCTACAGGTGCTGTGGAGCCACGCCCAAAAGACAGCTCCCTTGGGGAGACAGGAGGACAGACACGTTGGGATGGGCGTGAGGACGGAGGAGGGGAAGCGCCTGCTGTGGGCCCGTGGGCTTTTCCTGGGGAGCAGTGCTCTTTCCGGCGGTGGGCAGAGGCATCGGGCCACGGACCCTGCCAGCCCAGGTTCTTGGGGCCGTGCTTTTGAGACGGGGTCCTTTTAAAGTGTGAAGGGACCCAGCTGGGCTCCAACTCGCCACCCCCCTGCCTCAGGCTCCCAGAGAGCTGGGACTACAGTGTGCATGCATAGCCAGTCCCGGGCCTGGCTCTGGACACGCAGCTGCGAACCCCAAACCACAGCAGAGCCAGCCAGACCCCGCACCCCTCCGGGACTCCACAGCTACCTGAGGAACTCGTTGATGCCCTGCTCGCTGAAGGAGCCCTTGAGCAGCGCGAACTTCATCTTGCGCGCATTGATGGCAGCCATGGCTGGGTAGCCGAACCCGCCGATGCCCAGGGCGTTCTCCAGCTCAGGCTGCGCGGCTGCCTCTGTCCACAGCCACCTGTGAAGGAGACGGCGGCAGGACAGGGTCTGAGACGACAGTCTAAGACAGCAGACCGTGGCCGGGGATTTAGCTTAGTGGTCCTGGTGTCTGTCATACAAGTGCAAGGTCCCGAGTTCAATCCCTGGTAACCACATAGACAATGCCAGGCATGGTGACTCACGCCTACCAGTAATACCACAGTGCCGGGCATGGTGACTTGGGTTTGTAATTCCAGCACTCGGGAGGCAGAGACAGGAGGATTGCTGTGAGTTCAGGGCTGAGTTCAGGACCAGCCTGAACTATAAAGCAACACCCTGTCTCAAAAAACTTAAAACAAAAAACCTCCACCCCCAAAACCAGTGGGCAACACAGGAACCCAGGGATGCCGCTGCCTGAAGATGGCAGGCTCCCTCCTCACCCCCACATCTTCTTCTTGTATTTATCTGCCAACTTCAGGAGAACCTCCAGGTAAGAGTTCCTGCCGGCCGCCCCTGGAGAAACAGAGCCGGTGAGAGGTGAAGGTCCACACAGGAGGGCGCAGGCGGGCAGTGGCTTGCGGCTCACCAGTGTCCAGGATGTGGGGCAACACGGCCACTACGCACAGCTGGTGCTCCTCGCACGTCTTCTTGGCCACGTCCTCACTGATTATCTGCGGGGAGAAGGGACGGGTACGTGGAAGGCTGTGGACCCGACTGTCAAGGCTCAGCCCAGCACCTCTGGGATAGAGGTGGAGTTAGAGGCCGCACCCCAGACACAAGTCCCTGAGACCAGACTTCTCTACTACTCCCCAATGCCGGGCTCCTGTCCTCCATTCCTAGGCCACCATCCTACGGACAGAGCTTCGCAGCGATCACGTTTCACACAGCCTGGCCTCTCACTCATCAAATGTCACACTGCGCACTACACATTGACACAAGCTAAGAGCTCCCTGTACTTCAGTTGCCTCATAGATAAAATGTAGATAAAACTACCATGACAGAGTCCACATGAGAATTATGTTTTTGAGACAGGGTCTCACAGTATAGTTCAGGTTGGACTTGAACTCACTATGTGGCCCACGCTGGCCTCAATCTCATGGCGATCCTCCTGCCTCAACCTCCCAAGTGCTATAATTACAGGCGTGTGCCACCCACCCGTCCCATGTCAGAACACGAGAAAAACTTGCATGAAAGACCAGAGCCCCTCTTCCCGGGATCAGGTGCTCTGAGTATCTGCTGCTGTTGAGCACACAGCCGGATGAGGACAGGCTCCTCTCTATTTTAAGAAGCCTAACTACGACCAGGCACGGTGGCACATGCCTGTAACCCCAGCACTCTGGAGGCTGAGGCAGGAGGATTACTGTAAATTAGAGGCCAGCCTGAGTACCTCAGTGAGTTCACTCAGGCTACCCTGAACTACACACCAGACCTTGTCTCAAAAACCAGAGGGAGGGAAGGATTTAGCTCAGTGGTTTTGGTGCCTGCCTGGCAAGCACAAGGTACCGAGTTTGATCCCGGGAACCAAAAACAAAAAAAAGAGAGAATTTTAAAAACCAGAGGAGAAACAGCTTGACTGGAACAAACAAGAACATCACGTCCTGCCTGTGTCCCCACCCCAGCCGGACAGGTTACCTCCAGCAGCTCTGGAGGCGGGGCGTTGTCGGAGAACAAGTCCAGGGCCCGGGCGACGATGTCAGACCGCGTCCGCCCACCATCATAGTCCACAGGGGACTCGCCTTTCTGAAAGATCTTGATTGTGGGGAACCCCCGGATCTATGAAGAGAGCACAAGGTCAGATGAACAGTTAGGACACAGAAGTCATGCTCAGGCTCTGCCTGCTGAAGCCACTGAAGGTGACACTCTGTGACAGACATGCCAGCCTGCCGCTGTCCAAAGGGTGCTGCCCGGGAGCCGTCTGAGTCCCGGTCTCAGGACATGGCTGCACACTGTAACACAGGCCAGCCACCAAAGGCCACATGGCAACTCGTGAGGACACCGACAAGCTGGCAGCACAAGTCCCAGCCTGGCCCTCTGAAGAGAGGCTTAGTCCCGGGCCTCCAGACTCACCCCATAGCGGCTGGCCAAGACTTGGTTCACGGTGGCGTCCACGGCCGCTAGCTTCACTCGGCCCTTCGTCTGCTCCTTCACTTCCGTGGCTGCGGCAGCCCACTCCGGCTCCAGGCTACATGGGTGGCACAGGAAATGAGCTGTCTGCAGGGGCCTGTGCCAGGTTGCGCGCCTCGCAGAATGGACGGTACAGCAGTGCATTCACCTTGCAGGCGACAACCCCACCAGCTCAACAGAGGGCTACCTCAGTTACAAGGACCCGCACAAAGAACAGGAGCCTCAAGACCCAACTGCATGATCTCTGCGGAAGTGCTTACTTTTTGCAATGTCCACACCAGGGAGCATAGAACTCTACCATCCACACATCTGGGCTCTCCAGCACATTCTCGTCAAAGGTGTCATCCGTCAGCTCGATCACATCCTTCTTCCCTGAGCCCTCGCTCCTGCCCTGGCACCAGATGGCAGGTGTCAGACTCGGGCGGCCTGTGCCTACCCTCTCGAGCTGCACCTGCACCCCGACTAAGCGAGCCGACCTGTCCTCTTGGGGACTCGAGGGCAGCCCTGCACGCAGCTGATAGCACACTGCTCGCCATCACCGCTCCGGGCTGAGCTCACCACTGGGAGCCCTCGGGGGAGGAGGTGACAACCAAAGGGACCTCGACTGGGCCGCACCCCGGGGCCAGCACAGCGCCACCTCACCTGTCTTCCCGAGCTGTGGCCCCCGGCGCGGCCCCCCAGCCGGTCCTTCACCAGCTGCCGCACAGCGCTGAGTGCAGCGTCCACGATGGCCTCTGCCGTCCTGCCGCCTGTGGAGACAGAGGGTGTCAGGGATGCCACACACGATGACACAGGGACATGGCATGCAGGCTGCAGGGCCAGGAATGACTGTGCGAGACCCTGACAGACACAGGACATCTGTTTTGTTTCCAAAACAGCAAAGTGGTCCCAGATCATCCTGAAGCAAGAAAGCGGATGCCAACTCAGAAGGACAGGGTCAAGGCCAGACCGGGACAGCTAGAGGACAAAGGAGGCCAGCCCCAGCAGCCTGGTGTTCCTGAGCACTCAACCCTGGCTCTGAAGCTGCAGGACACTCGCCCAGCACTCCAAGTGCACATCAGGGTCACGCACGTTAAGAAGTGGGAAGTTTGGGGCACCCAGTCACCATGAGACCAGAGAAGAGCACAGGTCAAATACTTAGAGCTGGGCATGAAGACACATGCCTGTCATTCCAGCACTCAAGGCTGAGGTAGGAGGATCACCATGAGTTCGAGGCTAGTCTGGGCCAAAGAATGAGTCCCTGTTGCTGTCATATGCTTGGAGCCAGGGATTTAGCTCAGTGGTTCTAGCACCTGCCCTGCAAGCACAGGGCCACGGTAACCACATACAATGCCAGGCGTGGTGACTCACGCCTAGCAGCAATCAGTACCACACACCACAGTGCTGGGCGTGGTGGCTCACACCTGCAATCCCAGCACTCGGGAGGCAGAGGCAGGATTGCTGTGAGTTCAAGGCTGAGCTCAAACCAAGCCTAAACTACATAGCTAAACCCTGTCTCAAAAAAAAAAGCAAACAAAAAGATATACACACACACACACATATATATATGCATATGCATATATATATATACACACATGTATGTACATGTATGTAGGTTTACAGGGCATAAGGATTGGGGCAAATGCCCCACATCAACGTCAACAGATGCTGCACACTGACTTCAAAGCTCCTACAGTACCACCCATAAGAAAGACACGACTGCACCGCCACAGCCGAGTGAGAACACCCTGTCTGGATGGTGCTTCAGGGTTCCCAGTAACAAGGGCGGCACATCTACCATGGAGATGAGGAGATCAGGCACCAGGAGGCCGAGAAGCTTGTAGGTAGCGGGCCTAACAGAACCCTAGGTTGTTGCCCAGTGTGGTGGTACACACCTGCCATCCTAGCACTCTGGGAGGCTGAGGCAGGAGGATCCTAAGTTCTAGCCTGGCCCAGGTAATTTAGCAAAAATCTGCTCACAGTGGACAAAAAAGCTGGAAGTTTAGCTCAGTGCAAAGCCCCTGGGCACTCCTCTAGGGAGAGGGAGGTGGGGAGAGCCCTTACCCTGATAGTCTTCTGGTCTGTTTTTGTTGGCCCCGAAGATCTTGATGGTGGGGAAGCCCTGGACCCCGTACTGGCCGCCCAGGGACTGGTGCTTATCTGCATC
>PVIR01040171.1:0-13494 GCA_004026965.1 Petromus typicus | reverse complement strand
AAAAAAAAAAAAAAAAAAAAAAAAAAAAAAAAAAAAAAAAAAAAAAGAATAAAGGAATATTAGGTGATAACAGTATAAAATTATTCACCGAAATCATAGAAAACTTAGGGAAATTTAGGGAAAAGAATTCAATATTCTTTCTCAAATTTAGGGAAAGAATTCAATATTCAAGAACAGAAGGCATACAGAATCCCAAATAGCCACACCTAGAAAACAACCTTTCCACAACCCATCATACTCAAAATTCCAGAAATGCAGCTGAAGGAGTAAATACTAAAAGCTGTTAAGGAAAAATAGCAAGTGAATTATAAGGTTAAGTCTGTAATAATAATGGTAGATTTCTCAGCATAAATCTTAAAGGCCAGGAGAACTTGAGGTGAAGTATTTTAAGCCCTAAAAGAAAAAAAAATTGTCAACCTAGATTTCTATATCCTACAAAATTAGTTTTTGAAGCTGACACAAAAGTAAAGAATTTCCATTACAAAGAAATCCTAAAGAAGTACATGACCACAAAACCAATATCACAGAAAATACTTAAAGGAATCTTAGACAGAGACAGAGAGGACACTAGCAGCAGAGAACCCAAAGGAAAGTATGCATCTAACTGGAGGAGCAGTTAAACAAAAAGGAAAAAAGGGAATCAGTACTGGAAAAATAATACAATGACCAAATTAAAAAAACACCCAATGACAGTAACTCAATCAGTGGTCTCAACTCCCTAACCAAAAGACAAACTAGCAGCCTGGATATACTGCCTGCAGAGGACCACACATTTCATCCACAGGGAAGTACACAGACTTAAAGTAAAAGGGTGGAAAGTGATACTCCATTCATCTGGAGCTTGAGAACACACAAAAATAGCTATCTTATTTTCAGAGACAGTAGACCCCAAGATAAAAGTGGTTAAAACACACAAGGCGGACACCACATAGTGAAAAAAGGAACAATTCAACAGGAAGAGATAACGACTGTAATTACCTATGCAACAAATGTTAGTACACCCACCTTCATAAAATAAAAAACTACACACTTCTCAGGACAGAGAGACACTAATACAATCACAGTGGGGGATCTCAATACCCCGCTCTCATAAATGCGCAGGAGGTGAAGGATCAACAAAAAAATCAGCAGAGTTATACCATACCTCTGAACAAACAGACTTAAGAAATATGTAGCGTGTTTTATCTAACAATAGATACACATTGTCCTCAGCAGCACACAAAACCTTTTCCAAATTATACCATATCTAAATCATAAAGCATGCTTAAATAAATACAGAGGAATGGAAATGCTCCTGCACGTGCTATCATATCATGGAGGAAAGAAGCTAAAAGTCAAAGGAAAGGAAGGAAAAATTATACAAATACTTGTGAGTGACACAATACTGAATAACTGGTGAACTATAGAAGATCACCAGGAAGAAATACAAAGAAGTTCCTGGAACTGAATGATCATGGAAGCACAACATACGAAAACCTATGGACACAATGAAAGCTGTTCTAAGAGGGAAGGGTGTAGCTGTAAATGCACACATCAAAAGAATAGTGACTGAGGTCGGGGAGTTAGCTCAGTGGTTCCGGCGCCTGTCTTGCATGCGCAAGGGCCCGAGTTCAATTCCCCGGTAACCACATAACAATACTGGGTGTGGAGACTCACCCCAGCAGCAACCAGTACCACATACCACAGTGCCGGGCGTGGTGGCTCACGCCTGTCATCCCAGCACTCGGGAGGCAGAGGCAGGAGGATTGCTGTGATGTGAGTTGGAGGCTGAGCTCAGGGCCAGCCTGAACCACAAAATGAGACCCTGTCTCAAAAAAACCTAAAAAAAAAAAAAAATAGTGACTGAAATCCATAACCTAGTGATGACAGCTCAAGGTCGTAGACAGCAACAATAACAACTCCAACAATAACAATTCTAAAATGAGTTAGAGGAGAGACACTACAAGGATTAGTGTAGAAGTGAGTGAAACTGAGACTGAACAACAACATAGAAGATTAATGAATCAAACAGTTGGCTATTTGAAAGGATGGGAAGAGGATCTGGGGTTGGGTGAGGTGGAGGGAGGAGAAACCAAGGGAATTTAAAAAGGATCATGACGTGGTATGGTATGTACTGATCCCCCACGATAAACACTTTTACCACCGTATATGACAAACATGTATTGATGAAAAAGGGAAACTAATATATTGAGGAAAATATATGGGAAAAACTGGCATTCAGCGAAGGCGACTTCAGCAGCTGCCTTAGGAAGCTCCACACCTGCACAGGGCTGTGGGACACCTGAAACACAGGGAGACACACCAAAAACGCCACCTCTGGTTTTTCCCCATGACTGTCTACATTTCTCTTTCTGTGTTAGTTAGCTCTGTGTCGCTGTGACAAACACCAGAGAATGTAAACTGGAAGGAAGGAAAGACTTATTTTGGCTCACAGTCTCCGAGGCGTCAGCCCACGGTTGGTCGTTCCTTCTGCTCTGAGCGGTGGTGATGCAGAGCATCATGCTGGGCACCAACGTGGAGGAGGCAGCTGCTGACCGCACGGCAACTGAGAAGAAAAGAGAGAAAGGATGGGCCAGGTCCCGATGCACCCTTCCAGGGCACCCCCCGTGACATGACTTCCTCCCCTGGTCTTCACTCCTTACAGGTCGCGCACTTCCCAACAGGACCACAGTCCTTGGGGGCACATCACGGTCCAGACTGTAACACTTCCTGACACTCATCCCAGACGCTGGTCAAATCCTCGAGCAGATCCTCAGCTCTCAAGTCACTTACAGTGCAAAGGAAAATCTGCTACAATCGGGGTCCTTAGTCTCAGTTTGACTCCAACACCCACCTCTCGGCTCCTCAGGACTGGCCAGCTCTGTGAGTCCAAGAGGCTGTTCTGATCCTTTTCTTCCCTCCTCTCTCTTTGGGACCCATTTTTCCTGGTAAACTGGGGTGCAGAGCAGGATGGAGAGAGACCTGTATTTCTCCCACAACAGACACCCTCATCATCTGCTTATCTGGCGTTGCTTTGGGGGATGGGCTCGTCCAGAGCAAGGCTATCTGCGGCCAGCAGCTCCCCAAGTTCCCATGGGGCATATCCTTCAGGACTCCCCACAAACAGAGAGGGACCTCTCTACCTCACTGCTCACCGAGGGAAGCCCCTTTGCCCGACCTCTTCGCACTCCCGCTCCAGAGTCTACGGTCATCTCACAGTCTCTCTCTACGAGCCTCTACACCTGGCAAGCAGCCTCCATCATGGCAGTCCAAGCCCTCCCAATGTCCGCGTATCCACTCTGCCACAGGGGACCATTGCTTCTCTCCCCGTCAGGCTGGGGAGGGGACGAGACGAGGCCCTGCTGTCTCAGTTGTCTTAGCTCAGGCATAAGGTTGGGCGCTGCTTTTCTTCTCCAAGTCAATAATAGGTAGGTCCTGCCCAGCAATCTGCTGAACTGCCAACTAACCTTGAGGGTAGTTTAGCTGACAGGCACCTAGGACGAAGGCAACAGAGGAGTTGCCGTTAGAGCTGTTTTATATGGAACTTAAGAGAGAATTTTAGAATCTGATAAAGTGCTGCCATGTGGCATGGGGTCCCAGGAGATGGAGAAAGCCAGGAGGGATGAAAAGGAGAGGAAGCTGTGGGGGATAGATCAATAAATAAAAGAAATAATTATTCCCTGGACTTCAGGAAGCCCTACAAATCTTCAGTGAGATTTCTACAAGAAGAAAACTAAGTTGTGCTTCTCCTCGGCCCTGCTCCAAGTGGATCAGCCATAGTTCTTGGAAGGACAATGTGATAATCAACTTGAGTGAGAAATTCCTGGCTAAATTGGATCAGTGCAAGTTCTAAGTGTTGCTGTGGGAGTCGTGAGGACAAAGGACCCACCCTGGGTAGGCTGCTCACCAAGTGGTATAAAACAAGGAAGGCTCGACTCTGTTTCTTCAGAGGAGCCCTCATCTTTGCCTTCTCCGTGGACACCGTGTCCAGCTTCCAGTGCAGACCCTTCAGCCTCCTGATACGGACTCGCCCAGCAGTGGAGCTCCAGGCCTTTGACTGACTCCTTCAGTTCTCCAAGTGCCCAAACAAACCATTTGTACTCTTCTTCGCTTAACTCTTTAAGCCAGTCTTGTAAATTCTTGATATATTTGTGTATCTTGAATTAAATTTATTTCTCTAGTAAGCATTGGCTGACAAGGCAGCAGCACAGGTGGGAGGTCAGGGAAGGTAACCTAGGCAGAGCTGTGCTGCGAATCCAGGTGGCCAGGCCTGGGCCAGCATGGGGAGGCCGGTGGGAACCAAGCAAAGTAGGTGGAGGCTGATTTGGGCAGTGGAGAGAGGAGCAGAGGAGAGAGGAGAGAGGAGAGAGGAGAGAGGAGAGAGGAGCGCGGAGCAGAGGAGCTGGAGCAGGAGCAAGGGCTGGGCAAGCCACTCGGGACAGGACAAGGACGGAGGACACACCCAAAGTTAGTCTGAGCAGAATCTAAACTATGACCCAGACCCAAGTCAGATGGAAACAACTTCCGAAATGGAACGCTAGGGATAAAGGAACTCTACAAAGTGTTTATTTTTCCCAGAGGAGAAAGGATCCTTTGCAATCTGAGATAGAAAGGAAAATAGCTTGTTCTCTTAAGAGAGAGCTCAGAGGCTCCTCAGGGAGCCCTATTAATAAAATAAGTAGCATCACAATAGGGTGAATAATAAATAAGTAGACAAGATTGTCAGTAACCCCAAGACTAAGCCAGAATCGGAGGTCCCTGCTGACATCTCTAAGGGAGAGTGCTCTGAGGCCTGAGGAGGACAGGACTCTAGCAGTTCAAAGCCCTGGGGCAGTTGGTCAGCAGGTCAGTAGGACTTCAGGAAATAATCCAGGGTTTTCAGGAAGATATTCTACCTCCTCAAGAAGTCAGTCTCCAGCAACGGGCCGCTGCCGTCCTCCCCTGGACGATACTGGAAAGCTGAACTGGGTGTGGAGACAATCAAACGGATGCGCAGTGCCCTGCGCAGGGCGGACTTGGGCAGTGGGCACCTAGTTTGGCAGCCTGCCTGGGATGTGGTGCTGCTGACCCAAGTGTACCCACACCCCGGGGAGTGCCGATAACATGACGGCGGTGGCCACCAGGGGGACAGGGACTCCTAGGACTGCCCTCACCCCAGGAGGATGACAGGTCGCTTGCAGCTCTTGGATTCTATTTGCCTGCAGGACAAAGAGCATGAGTCCCTGTGTGCTGCTGGCTGGGGGTTAAGCTGGGACTTCCTACCTCATGCCCAGCCTGGCCCAGCTGCTCAGAGGGCACTGTTAGGTACCCTTTGCTTTTGAGCATAGGTGTAAGTCACATCAGGTCTGAGGCAAGAGGAGCTGGGGAGCAGGACGGGTAGGTGGGAAACAAGGGTCTGTGCTGCTGCAGGCTGTGGTCCTCCCTGACCACGCCGGAGTCTGGTGGAGCCTGACCCACATCCTGTCTTTCAGGCCCGATGTGGGGAGCAGCAGATGGGGGGGTGGGCATCGGGAGACGCTCCACAAGCCCTGATAACCTTCTGTGATACAGAACCTTCACACAAATACATGAACTTCATCATTTTCTAGAACTTATGATCATGACAGGCTGAAAAGATGTTTGCAAGGGATCCCTCTCGTCTCATTAGTGAAGATAAGAGCTGAAGGTTCCCTGGAGTAGAGCAGGCGGTGGGGGTGTGGGGGGGGCGCAGCCCCTCTGTCCCTTCACTCTCGGCAACATCAGCACGCGGCCAGTCTGCCATCGCTCACGAGCAGCCTCACTCACTCAGCAGAGCTCTTCCTCAGCGCTGGGGTGCAGGCTACTGCCCTGTCAGCCCTGCTGCTGTTCCTGCAAGATTTGGGGTGGGCAGCGTGAAGCTGAGGGCTCTGTCTGCTCGCCACAGTTCTCGGACATGAGTACAGCAGGAACACATCCTCCCACCTTCTGTACCACGCGGGAGCCAAAGTGCCACGCAGCGGGGCCAGGCACAGACTAGCAGCAGCAGGGCTGCCATGGCCACCCTCTCCCGACACCAGCAGTGGGCAGCAGGCTCGGGCAGCTGTCTCTGCAGGGCGCTCCCTCCGCAGTAGGCCTTGCTCTAGATCACCCTTAGGCCCGGGGGAGGGGTCACCTCGTCGTCCCTGGAGTGCGGGTCGGGTCGGGCTGCTCCCTTCTGGATAAAGAGGCTGAAAGCAGCAGGGGGACGTTGGTCCTGGGCCGAGCTCTCCCCCAGGACCTGCCACTCTTTCCGGGCTCCCCGGTCCTGCTGGGGAAGAGCCAAAACCCCAAACAGGAACCCGCTGGCCGGGTCAGGGTGGGCCGTTCCGGTCCCTTCCAGACCAGCATGTGAGCTCTAACCTGCGACTCTGCCCCGTCTTCTCATTACCCTGGGTCTGGGAGGAAGCCCCGGAAGGGCTGTGGGACAGAAGCCACCCTGGAGACCGTCCTCTGAGCTCTTTGCTCAGGTGAGCATGAGGCACCGGATGGCACTGCCAGGCCGGCAGCACCCCACGCTACCTCCTGTAGTGACAAAGCTAGACAGTGTGGTCAGGGCAACCAGCGGAAGTGCCACTGAGGTCACGGGCAGACACTATCTGACATGTGATGCCATGGAGAGGGTGGCAGGGAAGCTTGTCACCGTGACTGAGGCCTGGGTCCCTGCCACGGGTGGGCAGCCAGAAAATTCCACGGGGCCTCAGGGTGGGTAGCAGGAAGGAGCAGGAAGAATCTCTGCCTGAACTGTGACCCTGGGCCCACTCCGCAGGGACCCGGCTGGGACCACGGGGATCTCTCGGAAGAGGACAGAGGTCCTGGAGCTGCCAGGGCCTCGATCCTGTAGATCCCAGGCACCACTTCCGGACTGGCATTCAGTCCCCGCAGGGCCTCCACACTGCCACAGAGGGGTGAGCACGGACAGCTCACCACCTGTCCTGATCGCTATCACGGGCGGTTCGCCCTCGCCCTCGCTGGGCGGTGCTGACGCCAAGGCTGTGGTACAATCACTGCCTTGTGGGGCTGGGCTTTTCCTGGGGCCAGGCAGGACTGGGGGAGGGAAGTGGGTTCCTCTGATTTCACCCCAAGTGGCCCCTGCTGGGCCCAGGCAGGCCTCAAAAGCAATTCCTGGAGAGATGCGGGCGGTTGGCCACAGGCATGGCAACTGACACCTCTCTTAATCACAGGTGCCCTTTGGGATAAGACTTTCCACTTGCCTGGTTCTCGAAGCATCGGCCAAGAGTTGGGCTGAACCAAAGGGCCTTGGGGAGGCTGCACCACTTCCTGCGAACCCTCTTGCCTCTGCTCCCTCCACGCCCCGGGGCCTCTCCCACAGCCCCCAACCCAGCCTCAGGCCTTCTGTGAGCCCTTCCATTCCTCTTGCCTGTGGAGGCCTGGATCCTCCTGACCCCTCACCCTCTGACACTAAGCTGCCCGCCTCTCAAGGTCCCCTTCAGGCAGTCAGTTCAAGTCACCAGACAGGACTGCCACCCCCGGCCTCTGAACACACCCCCAACCCTCAGAGGCTGACCTTCCCCATCTCATGAGAAACACAGAAGCCACTGTCCTCTCCTCCCACCAAACCTCAGGTGCCAGCCTACTGCACCTTCCTTCCCAGACAGCGCCCCGTCGCTGCGCAGAGGGACGTGTGACACCTGGCAGAGGCCCCTCCCTGCACAGTCCTGACAGGTAACACACGTGCTGGCCACAGGCACTCTCTGCACCCCCAGCTGGTCTCCAGCAGACAGACCTCCTCCCTGTCTGGAAAGGTCCTTTTGTGACCCTGTGGCTCCTCCAGCTGCCGATCTCTCCTTCCTTTCAGAGTGAAATTCTGAAGACCCTCCCATCCTCTCTCAAACCTTCACTTATTCCATGGTTACAACTCTGCTGGCTTCTGCCTCTATTACTCCCCTCAGAGTCATCCTCGACGTGGAAGCTGTTGGAGCCCCTGCTTGAGCTTCTAGATGACCATCACATTTGGTTTGGTGGGAGCGTGGAAGCCAGGGCAGAAGAGAAGCAGAGACTGGGGCTGGGTGGTAAAGCTGCTCCTAAGAGGCCCTCAGATTTTTTTAAGACAGTTTCTATCTTTGTAGTGCAGACTGACCTCAAACTTGTGGCAATTCCCCTGCCTCAGCCTCCTGAGTGTTGGGATTATAGGCATGAACCACCATGCCCGGCATGGCCTTGGGGGACTCTTGGTCAGTGATCTCAGGGCCTCATCTACTCAGCCACTATTTCCTTCTGAAGTAACGCTTCACCCCAAGTCTGTCCTTTTCCACAGTAGGCTCTCACTGTGTAGTTCAGGCTAGCCCTGAATTCACTATGGAGTCCCGGCTGGCCTGCGACTCACAGTGATCCTCCTGCCTCAGCCTCTTTTCTGTGCTGAGATTATAGAGTATGTCGCCACACTCAGACTTTGAGGGAAGGAACCACGCCTGCCGTGTGCGTGGCGCCTGAACACAGCAAGCACTTAATAAAGGTCCGTCCCGTGGATCATTTCTCCAGGGCACTCAGGTGGTACGGAGGCTCTGTGCTGCCCTTGGGATCCCCTTGGTTGGATGGACACTCTGGCCCGGACCCCAGTGTGGGAAGCGGTTTAGTGTAGGGCATTTGTATCGGGGGCTTGTTATTTTTTGCAGTTTTGGGCCTGGTAGGATTTCTGAGCTGGGGGTTTGTGTTAATGGTGTTGTTCTGAATTAGACCGGGGCCTGTGTTGAGAGGAGCTGCCCTGGGTGATTTTGCCAGAGATACGCTGGTGCCAGGAAGCTGGCCTAAGCCTTACACTGACCTTCTCCCCCACCCTTCATGAGGGGTCACAGATTTGGTTTCTCTCTACATTTCCTTGAAAAAAGAGTGTAGAGAGAGACTGAGCTTATGGCTTTTCAAGGCCAAGAGAATATGTGAAAAAAACAGAAACTGTTCCAGATGGTTGGTGGGGTGCCACCCAACCGGTTCACAAATACTTTTCTGTTAGTGGGGTGTTTTTGACTTCTAAGATATTTTTCTGTCTTGTTTCCTTAACTTAGAGGGATAGACATTGATTAGACTGTTCTTAAACTTGTTATCTATTGATTGTAATCCCTGTAAACTTTTAACCACTGGTTGTAATTTTTACATGTAGCCACTGCAGTAAGAGCATTATAAAAGGAGCACTGAGAATAAACTCAGGGCCCTGAGCCTTCAGAGAGCTGATGCCCTCCTGATCCCATCCATTGTGTCTCTTATCTTTTCTTCATCCTCACCCTCTGACTCAGTTCTGCTTTGTTGCCGACAGGCTCAGACACCCCAGGCGCCCCTTGGGGCAGGGCCTGGTCCTGGCTGGGCAGCCATAGGCACGATTCTTTTTTTGTTTGTTTGTTTTGTTTTTTGTTTTTTTGTTTTTTGAGACAGGGTCTCACTTTGTGGTTCAGGCTGGCCCTGAGCTCAGCCTCCAACTCACATCACAGCAATCCTCCTGCCTCTGCCTCCCGAGTGCTGGGATTTCAGGCGTGAGCCACCACGCCCGGCACTGTGGTATGTGGTACTGGTTGCTGCTGAGTGTGAGTCTCCACGCCCAGTATGATATGTGCTTACTGGGGAATCGAACCCAGGTCCTTGCGCTTCCAAAACAGGCGCCGGAACCACTGAGCTAAATCCCCGGCCCTGACGATTCTTGAGCCACAGCTTCTTTGCCGCCTCCTCTGCCATCCAAATTCCCTTGCCTCGGCAAGCCACTATCCTGCAGCTTCCCACACTGATCGCACCACACTGCACCCCTGCCAGCCCTGCTTCTCCACCCTGCTGCTCTGCTTCCCCTGCCTGGGCCAGTCATCTTGAAGAACTCTGCTCCACACCCCTGACACTCATCCATTCGCCACAAGCCTGCGCTCTGGCCTGGGCATGGGCTGGGCCAGCCTCCTTCTGCAGGGCTGTCCCCTTGGATCTCACCCTCCTGGCTCCCCACTTCCTCTCTGGCTGTGGCTTTTCAGGTGCTCTGTGGATTCCCATACGGTCTGTTCCTATCCACATCTCACCTCTGCAAACCCTGCTGCACCCAAACGGGCACTAAAGCGTGCTCTGGCCGTGCTCCAGACCCCCTGAAGCACCCCTCCCTCCTGCCACAGTGTCCACACCCTCAGGCCATCTTGCAGCCAGACTGCTTCCCTGTGTTCCTCCTTCTTCCTTTGCTCTCACAACTTGGATCTTGCCAATTCCACTTTCTAAGCCTCCCAAACAGCCACTCTGCCCCACTGCCATAGAATCCTCAAGGGCCACTGCTGCACGCAGGGCCTGGAGCCCAGAGGCCAGGTCCCCAGTAGAGGCTCAGCCTGTACAAGGCAGGGCACAGCCAGGCTGTGCTATCAGACAGTGCAGGAAAGGGCATCTAGTGCCTGGGCTCCACCGTGACCCCCCAGGAGCAACAGTGTCAAAAAAGCTGCCCAGAGCCCAAGGGGAAACCACTCTTGTCTGCTCCTACAGCCATGACTAGAACTGGGTCGCTCCAGGCAGGGCAGACAGTGAAGGCAGCTCAGAATCCAGGTGCCTCCTCTACACACCCATGTCCACTCTGCCCCTCTCTCTTCTCCTCAATAAGAAGTGGAGATACCTTTGAAGTAATCATTTCTCCTGTTTTGCTGATCTTGAATACTAGAGTGATGAATAAGTCTGTGGTTTTCTATGGAGGTTCCATGTCAGATAAAGATCCTTCCGATGCCCATGCGCCACACCCCTAGCCGTCAGGCACATATAAGGCGGGGACTGCTGCGGACTCTTCAGAACCCCACAGAGGATCCAGACGAGACATAATGCGTGCAGGCATCCTAGGCACGAGCGGCCTCCCCACCCTGCTCCTGTCGCTGCTCCTGTTCCACCCTGGCCTCCAAGCTCCCATCACACCGAGCATAAGCCGCTGCAACGCGACCATCCAGGAGCTCAAGCGGGCGCTCGAGATCTATTCACCACCTGAAGCTCCAGTGAGTACTTGGGATAGGGCTGGTCTGGAGCAGGGGGCTCTGGCAGGTGCCTCAGGCCAACAGACTCAATGGCTCTCTCTTCTTCTGTCCCCACAGAACTCAAGTGACAGCAGACTACTGACAGTAAGTGCTTGGCTCCTCGCTCAGACACACCCAGGTCTCAACCCACCTCCTGCCCGAACTCAGCACTGTCTGCCCATCTCTTATGCGTCTCCCTGTAGCGCCTGTCTCAGCTGTGGTGTCTAGAGAATCGGACGGTACAACACACCCGGTATTCAGTGCAGGACCCCAGCTATGACTAGGACCGTGGAAGCTATGTTTTTAGATTATCAAATGAAAGAGCAGAAATAGACACACAGTGCTCAGGGCCTTAATCTCAGTTTCCAGGGGTGCAGCTCTTAATGCTCGGACTGAATTATCCCTGTGGCCATGCCTGCCTCTGCTTCTCCTGAACAAACTCAGGTTTACATTTGCCTTCCTCACTAGCCCAGGACACGATTATCTGCAGGTATTTTCCACAGTTCCAGAGACAGCAGCGGCTGCCTCACCTGTGTGCTTGGCATTTCTTGAGTCGAACATGAAGTTGAAGGGTTCCTTCTCTTTGGCACCCACGGTTCATAAGCCACATCCATGTCCAAGCTGGAGCCCTTGTCGTTTTCCTCTTGACACCTAGGAGCCCTTAGTTCAGTCCCGGCACTAACCTTGTTGTCTGGCTACTTATAAACAAATAAGTTCCTTGGCCAACACTGGGCCTTTTCTAGGGCTTCCTTTGGGAGACGTTTTCTCTCCAGTGCAAAAAGCCCCACCCAGGTCCTTCAGGAGCGCACTCCGAGCCAGGTGTTTGGAGGGACAGCCCCGCCCAGGGTGCACTCCCCTCGGCCTGCTCCCTTTGAGCAGCTCGGGGACCCGCTTGGGCAAGGAGAATACTGAGGGGCGGTTGTTCAGCGGTGCCACCAACAGCGGGCTCAGAACCCTGGGAGTGTGAGCACAGCCTGGCCGTGGAGAAGCCTGGCCTCCTCGACTCCCCTCCTTCACCTGGATGCCTCCTTTGTCCCCTTAGCAAGTGACCCTTCAGAGGAAAAACCTACGTGTGTTCCAGGAATTTGCGAAAAAGGACCAGAATGAAACAAGGCTACAGAAAATTCTGAAGGTAATGAAGTTGTCAGAGGTTTGGGGTCCCCGTGTTGGTCTTGCCTGGCCTACAGGGAGGAGACGAGCAGGGCCTCGTTAGGGTCTGACTGTCTCCTTTGGTCTCTGCCATAGAATCTTGAGGAATTCATGAAGCCTGACTCCCAGGGCAATGACACGGTAAGCCGTCCTTGGGTGTGTGTGGGGTCCCTGCAGGTGGCGCCCTCAGCCTCTTATCCCCAGCAGAGTCTCACAGCGTGAGAGGCACATCTAACGTCATTCTTGGCTTTTTCAGTCCCTCATGATCATCGACCGGAAAGACTTTAATGAAAAGCTGTACTACTATCTTGACCGAAACTCTTGTAACGATTTCATGTCAACATGGGACTCCAGCACCCCTCCACAGGCCTGAGGGTGCCAGAAACTGCGGAGCGTCTGAAGATTCTGGACATCTCTTGCACCACCCAAGTCCAGAAGGATTTCATTTTCTCCTGTGGTGCCAGACAAATCATTAGTTATTTAATTTCTGAAATGTGCAGCCCCCTTTGGCCTTGTTAATTATTATGTTCTCATTTTTATCCCATCGAGGCCATTTATTTATTTATTTATTTATTATTTTCTTCAATGTGAATGAAGTATATTTATTTTAGTAAAGGAGTTACTCAATTATTCCTTGAAAACAAATATCTCTGATGGAAAGTGGGACGGGAGGCAGGTTTAAACAGCCTTCCGGGGGAGTGTGAAATAAACCAGACTCTGAACTACTGCGCTGTCCTGTGTCTCTCACGTGGCTCAGTCCCTGTGACCACTCTGCATCAGCTTTGCGCTCCAGCTGCGGCCAGGGTGCCTTCCAGATGTCCTCCCTCCCACACTCCGCTGCCCGCAGCTGACAGAACGCCTTCCTGAGCTGTCTACCTTTGAAAATTTAAATCCAAAGATGGCCCCTAGTGGTTATCCCAGAAAGTGCGGCAGCATCCCTGCCAGAGGCCTCCAGACCCCAGCTCCACTCCTTCCAGAGGTCTTCTCGCTGCCCCTCACCCCCCATCCTCCCTTGCCTGACGATTTAGAAGCTGCCCTGAGGCTTCCACCAGACTGATGATGGCACACATATGCTGGCAAAGGGGCCAGGGATTTAGCTCAAGTGGTACTGCACCTACTTGGAATCACAAGGGCCTGAGTTTGATCCCCGTAACACCAAAAACAACAACAAACATATATCCTGGCAGTCTAAGCTATGGGGAACCAGGTTGAGCTTTGGAAAACTCAAATTTGACCGTGTTACCGTAGACAGCTGAATTAGTTACAAGTTAGAGAAGGCAGCACCCTTCGAGTCCATGCATAACCGAGGTCCGCTTACTCAAGGCCAAGACTAAAAAGAACAACTGTACCCACATGCTTCCCTCAGGATGAAGAGCAGTGATCGATACCCTAAACATCAGACCCC
>PVIR01040170.1:0-13350 GCA_004026965.1 Petromus typicus | reverse complement strand
GGGGAGCGAACCTGGGTCCTTGTGCTTGTAAGACAGGCACCAGAACCACTGAGCTATATCCCCGGCCCATATTTGTATCTCTTGTCTGGGCCTTTTCTTGGATAGAGGACACATTTAGTAAACTTATTATTGGTCCTAATTTTATTTTATTTATTTAGGTTTTTTGAGACAGGATCTCACTTTGTGGTTCAGGCTGGCCCTGAGCTCAGCCTCCAACTCACATCACAGCAGTTCTCCTGCCTCTGCCTCCCAAGTGGTGGGATTACAGGCGTGAGCCACCAGAATGCCCAGCACTGTGGGATGTGGTACTAGTTGCTGCTGGGCGTGAGTCTCCACACCCAGTATTGTATGTGGTTACCGAGGATCGAACCTGGGCCCTTGCGCCTGCAAAACAGGCTAAATCCCCTGCTCATTGTTCCTAATTTTAAAAAAATACTCAACTTTGGAATAGACCAAATGTAAACCTGGAAATAGATCATCTGTATTCAGCTGGGAGTTAACATCGTCATAGGTGTAATCTGTTCTAACTTGAATTGTGTTTTACTATGACTGTTGCCAGACTTCCTTGCCACATTCTAGCTCTGTGTGTGTGTGTGTGCGCGCGTGTGTGCATGTGCATGTGCATGCATGGTTGCTGTTGTGGATCAAACCCAGCACCTCACACATGTTGGGCAGGTGCTGAACAACTGAGCTACATTCCCAGCCCCAGATTCTAATATTAAAAAACCCGAACACTTCCTCTTGTATGGATTGAATCCTTTCTGTTGCAAAAATAACTGAGGAAAAAAAGAAAAGTATTCATATAAATTGTTCATTACATTTCATATTTAGAGGAAACCAGCGTTCTCTGAGCACCTAGAAAAACAAAGCTCCATCTACGGTTAGTTTTGTAGAGCAGAAGCAAATGGACACGTTCCAGTTGTATTACCAGAGATTGGGCAGGCTAGTAGGTGAATCTACCGAGATCTGAACGGCCAAGTTCAAGGCTGTAACTAATTTCTCTCTGTTTTCTTTTTTGAACTTTTGGGATCTTTTTCTGGCACATGATCTGCTGACTGGAGGAGACGTGAGACTTCTCATTTATCCCTGTCCTGGTTTTTCTTCGGCAGTACCGCCTTGCCAGTCTTCACTGTTTGCTCTGTTTACTACAGATGCTAGCACACTGTTGCTCCATCTTCCCTCCATTCTCTTTCTTAATCATTTCTAGTGGAGTAAAATTCATGCCTTATAGGCTTCACCATGTAGGAGAACCTACGACGCTGACTTAGCATACATCTGTCTATCCTTTCCACGACCACCGCTCAGCCACAGGAAATCTGTTGTTTTATTTCACAAGTTAGTTCTCAGTGTTAATTTCTCTACTTACAATATAGTCTGGCCACACCTGCTCTTTAAAACCACTTAAAAATTGCAATTTCTAAAGAAACTGAAAATGTCCCTAAGTGTGATATTATGACTGATCGTCCCATAGTTTCTTTTTTTTATCTGCATTCAATTTGGTCAGAATGTTGCCGTTTGGCAAAGGGAAGGATAGAGGACACATAAAACTAATATGACTACTTACCCATCCCATTATTGTGAGGAGAAATAGGTGTAATTAGAAATAGGTGTTGATAGACTTCTGTTCACGCTAGCCAGCAATAACTGGTCTGAAGGGGGGGGTGTTGAATGTCTTTAAGATGAGGGGCATGTTATCTTTCTGCATTTTAGCATAAGAAGCCATGGAAATTTGCTTCCATTTTCTTTTGTCTTACGTATTAAGTAACAGAGGGCTGTGGTCAGCTAGGAGATTTTTTTTTAAATTGAAATCTTTATTGGTACATTACATATACACATCATGATTGCACTTCACAATGGGAATCTGTACCAGTATAAGACACAACTTAATTCTCATTTTTTCTCATAGCCCTACCCACCCTACCACCCCCTATATACATACAATTTGTTTCCTTTCTTTTTTGTTATAATCTCGTTATTTTTTCCCTTTCACCCTATTACACTTTGAGTATTTTCTATTTCACAATATATAACATAGGAGATTTTTTAGAAGAGCAAACAAAAACATTCTTCAGGGTTAGCAAAAAGTGTTACAAAAATAAATTGTCATTTTAATTGCTAGAGATAGCAAAGCTGAAGAAAGCTATCTAAAGGAGCAGGTAGATGAATCAGGGAAAAATACAGTAGACTAGCTGTGAATTGAAGAGTTATTTGAAGGCACTGTTGAAGGTTTGGAGAGTTAAGGGATGCCAGGTGAAACGCTGGCCTTCAGTGCCTTCGGTGAGGAAGCATCAGCAAATGTGGCTGCCAGACTGACAGGAGATCCAGCACTACCTTTTCCACTCTGTATGGGTATGACCCTCAGTTTTTAAAAAATTACCTGCATTTCAGTTTCCATATCTGTAAAACAGAAGACCATAATACCTCACAGAATTCTTTTTTTTTTTTTTTTTTGAGACAGGGTCTCCCTTTGTAGTTCAGGCTGGCCCTGAGCTCAGCCTCAAATTCACATCGCAACAAGCCTCCTGCCTCTGTCTCCCGAGTGCTGGGTGGGATAACAGGTGTAAGCCATCATGCCCGGCATTCTGGTGTGTGGTACCAATGGCTGCTGAGCCCAGCATGTGCTGCTGGGGTGAGTTTCCACGCTCAGTATTGTTATGTGGTTGCCGGGGATCGAACCTAGGCCCTCGCGCTTGCAAGACAAGCTCCAGAACCACTGAGCTAAATCTCCGGCCCCAGAATTCTTTTGAAGAGTGAAAAAACATAACTGTTATATTAGCACTTGACACCGTTTAAAAGACGTAGTAACTATTCATTACTTTTTTTCCCAGTAGAGATAGCGAAATGCTGCTGGCCAGAGAAATTCTGTGTTTAGAATGGCGTTTCGCTCTGGTAAAACATTCCCTTCCCAAAGGAAAACGAGCTAGAAAAAAAGTTTATTTCTATTTCACATAAAATCCATAGACAGATGAAGCCAGGTTCGACTTGGCAGCTGTGAGAAGCCGGAATACACCTTTCCCTCCAAGTTCTGCCATCAGGCCTGAGGATACTTTCTCAAAGTCCGAGAGACTAGTCCTCGCATCCTAGTTCCAAGAGGCAAAAAACCGGAAATGGGAGACATCTGCCTCAAGAAGGGCAGCGGCAGGCTTTTATGGAAGGTTTCTGAAGGCTTATATACCATTGGCCAGAACGTTAGCTGGAGGCCGCATTAAATTGCAAAGGAGGCTGGGAGATGTAGTCTATTTTTGAGGAAAGAAAAAAATCTCAGTAACAAAATTCTTTTGATGGAGAAAACATAGATAAATGCAGAGGAGCACGGGGATGTATGTGTTTAATTACAACCACTTAGGAAGCTGAAGCACGAAGATAAGTTCAAAGTCAGCCTGGGCAGCCCCCTCTCAAATTTTAAAAGAGCTGAAGGTGTATACCTTCAATGGAATCCTTGCCTAGCACATGTGAGATCCTGGGATTTAGGTTCAATCCCCAGTACCAGCTCCACAAAAATAAAAATTTAGGTAAATGCAAAAATTTTGAATCTAAATCTTCATCAAGTTGATAGTCCATTACAGTGTAAAGTTAGATGTCTAAAAATTGATATAAGACTGGATAAGGAGACTAGTATCTACAAAGTTTTCTTCCTATTGGATACTCTGAATTCAAGATCCGATGGAAATGCTACCTTTTCATGAGGATTGAGTTGTGTTCAAATATGGTAAATTATGTTTTTTAATGTATTTTTGTTGTTGTTCTGACTACATAACACACTTCAAAAAGTAGAGAATGAGATAATTTTGCACTGGCAAGATTTTATAATTCAGCTTCTAAAGTTAATTTATTTGTGACTTCTCTTTAAGGCCACACATATTATCCCTAACATCTACCACCTTTAAATTTTTGCACCTGGCAGCTCCAACTTCTCCGAGTTCTGTCTTTGATTCCTCTAAATTAACACTGTAAACTCGTAGTTTAGAAGACAACTGAATAGAGGCGTGGTGGCACATGCCTGTAATCCCAGCACTTCGGAAGCAGAGGCAGGAGGATTTGCTGCGAGTTCAAGCCAAACTGAACGAACAGCGAGACCCTGTCTCAAAAACCAAAACCAAAGAACCCAAAACCAGCAAAAAACACCAAAAAAAAAGTAGATAAATAAATTAAATTCCTCACCCAGTTAATTACAAACAGTAAACATCTCTGGAAGGTATTCTGTAAGTTTTTCAACCACCACCTTCCAAGTATTCGTTCAAGGAAATGCAAGTGTATGTGTACAGTTGACCTTTTGGTGCCAGTAGAACTAGACATTCCTCGGGTCCATTTATCCATTCCTCCCTTATATTGGGGTACTGAAATGAAAGAAAAGTGGATATAATAGCTCTTAATATTTAAAAACCTATTTTTAAGTTTTCCTTTACGAAAATGTTTAGCTCACTTCGATGACACCTTATTTACTGTTGGACTGCCTTTTACTGACTTAGAATTTATGGGCACCACAGGAAACATTAACACACAGCAAGTGACCGTAAAGCCCAAAGTATCAGCAGTTCGGAATGCTCGGCGCAGTTCTCATCAGCGACTCCGGACCGGCCTCGGCGCCCGGACCAAAGCCGCGCGGAGAGCAGACCCGGGCGGCCCAAGGCGGACACCGACAAGGCGGGGAGAACGCGAACCGCACCCTCGGAGGAGGCGCCCCGGCTCGCCTCGCGGTTTTGCAGGCTTCGTTAAGGGGCAGTGCAAACAGAACCGTGGCAAACTTGAACGAGGCACGGGGACCAAGCGGGGACCCCGGCTCCGCTGCTGCTGCCGCCGCGACCAGCCCTGGGAGCCCGCGAGCCCAGCAGCACCGGGGCGGGGCCTGAGTCGGCGGGGGCGGGGAATGGGCGGGGCAGGAGCCGCGCTTCCCCGTCTGGCCTGGCGGGGGCGCCGGCGCGGCGGGTCAGGTGACCGCGCTCGCTCGTCTGGGGCTGCGGGAAGCGGCCTCGTTCTCAGCCGCCGTCGCCGCCGTCGCCACACCTAGTCGGGAGCCGGGGAGGCGGCGCGGCGGGGCTGGGCAGCGAGCGCCGGGCGCGGGCACGGAAGGGCGGCGGGCGGGAGGCCGCGGCCGGCTCGGGCGCCGGGCCATGGGCGCTCGCCCCTGAGGCGGAGGTCGCGGCGGGCGCGGAGGCCGGAGAGCGGCCGCGGCGGAGGCCGGGCCCGGGGCGCGCGGGGCGGCACCATGTCGCGCTCCGTGCTGCAGCCCAGTCAGCAGAAGCTGGCGGAGAAGCTCACCATCCTCAACGACCGGGGCGTCGGCATGCTCACCCGCCTCTACAACATCAAGAAGGTGCGCAGGCCGGGAGGCCGCGGCGGGCGGCGGGCGGCGGCGCGGCCCGGGGCGGCAGCTCGGCCCGGCCCAGCTCGGCCCGGCCCGGCCCGGACGCGCGCGGCCTGACGCGGAGCCGGCGGCGGGAGGCGTCGCTCCGGGCCGCGCCCCGGCCTCGGCGCCGGCGCCCTCGCAGGAGCCGGGAACTTGCGAGCGCGGCGGGGGCCGAGGCCTGGCGGGGGCGGCGGGGCCGGGCTGGGGCGGCCCGCGTCCCTGCGGCGCCTCCTGCGGAGGAGCTGGGGGCGCGCGGGCTGGAGTCGCTGTTCCACCCGGAGCGGGCGCGGGGGAGCCGGGGAGGGACCCGTGTCTCGGAAGTACTTGCCGGCTGTGAGTCACTGGACGGGAACCACCTGGCCGCTCCGCGCGTCCCTCACTTGAGTTTCCCCAGTCGCGTGCTCGACCGTTTCTTAAAGTAAGGGCGAAATAAGCGGCTGTTCCCCCTGATTTGTGGCGTAGTAGGAGAATTTGAGTAGCTATAGCTGATAGACGGAGGCAGATTGTACAGGACGTGTCTTTAGATTAAAGAGGGGAAGCTGAATTGGAGTTAAGTGAATGTACAGATAGAAAAAACGACATTAGAAGACAACCAACCCCATTCCTTTAAGGCAAGATTACACTCTAAAGAATTTGGTAGAGAAAGTTCAATAGAGGTTTTTTTGGGGGGGGGCACAGTCTAAATAGAGATTTGTGCCTTCCAGTGTGTACTTGGTATCATATCTTTATTATTTTTATTGGCTTTAACATACTATGAGTGCACCTTCCTGTTTAATCATAGCAGTACTGCGGATAGGGCTGCTCCAGGAAGATTCTTTTTAATGAGATTCATATGAAGGAGTTTGAGTGCAAAGATTGATTTATTTGCACAGCTTGATTCATACACTAACTCTAAAGATTACTGCCCCGAGTTAGAAGTAATTAATTAACTTTGGAAGTGGTTGCTCACCTGAGGGCAAGTACGTTTGAAGCGTCCCTGCAAACCTCCCCTTCCGTTTCTACCCTGTTCTGTGCAGCAGGAGTTCGATGTCATTACCAAAAATGCCCCTGCATTCACCCATGAGCCTTGATTATAATTTTAGGTAGGTTAGGAAGAATTTAATTTTAAGTGGTGTTACTTATAGGTTACATTGACCTGAACTTTTGAATGACATTATGCTACATAAGAAATTTGTTACCTGGTTCCCATGTGCACTGTCTACAAAACGAGCCAGTCAGATGTTACTAAAAGTCACTAGCTCTGTGGTATTGTGGTTAAAGGAAATGGTTATGATGGTTTCTAGAAGAGGAAGTGAAAGTAACATCAAAAGTGATTTGGGTATTTGTACAAAGTACCTTTTTTAAAGTAACCATTAAACGTGTTTATGATGTAAGTGCAATCAGAATTTAATATTCAACTTTCATAGACAAGATTAACTGAAATGCTAAGCATTTGAACTCTTGTAATTCCAGTTCACTCTTTTCTCAGAACAGTATTTTTTTCATTTTCGGTTTTGAGGAACTTGAGGCACTTCTGTTACTAACTACTGAAATTTAAAATAGATTGAATGTGATGATGCTTGTTATCTTCAAGTGTCAAGTATCTCGAGTTATTGAAACAGGGCCTCTCAGCACTTGATATACGTTTATAGTTTTTTGACAAATATTTTACATACATTGCCTGATTCCAGGAGCTCACTTTGGGCAGTGTAATTTCTTTTTGAGGTAGTATTTAGGACATTACCTGGCATATGAGGCCATTGTTTAGGGTTGTTGATCTGAATTAAAGGAGGGGGAGAGAGAAAAAGGGAGCATGGTGTGTGTGTTAGTCCGATAGCTTTTGGTTTCTTTCCCTTGCATAATTTTGCATATAAGTGAATTAGATAGATTTTTGGATCTTTTAGCCTATGGAATTGTTTATAAGACTGTTAAAGCTTCCCAGCTGGCTAGGAATTGAGACATTTGTTCAAATATCTTGCCAAAGAAGTGAGTAAGATCTGTTCACCATGTGTTTACAAGGTTCATTGCTTTCTGAGTTCTTAGGACAATATAGACCATGTAATTTTTTTCTCTGGATTTCTTATGTTCTTTTTTAAAAAAGCCATCCACCTTATAATACGTATTCACCTTATAATACAAATCTGTTTATATTATGTATCATTTTTTTATTACTACATATGCATTAGGTTGTTTACTCAATCTGAGTTTTGGATCTGTTTTAGGTGGAAGTATAGCTTGAATATCTCTTACCTGAAACGTTTAGGACTAAAAATATTTACATTTTAGATTTTTTTTCTGACTTGCGGATATTTACATCTATATTATATATAGTATAAAATATTGATATAGATATGTCTGTGTAAAATCAAATGTCCTGAAGATGGAACCCAAGTCTAAACATCAATGGTCCATGATATATCTTATATACCCAGCCTGAAAGTAATCTTATGCAACATTTTTAGTGCAGTTGGTTTTGGCTATGACTTGCCATGTGAAGTCAGGTATGGGATTTCCACTTGCGAGTGACATCATGTAGACACTCAAAAAGTTTGCTGTAGGAGCACTTAAGATTTCAGATTTTCTGATAAGGAATACTCAACCTGTGTATAACGACGTTAGCAGGCACATACAAAGAAAATGCTTTAATGAGCTAAGTAAAATAAGTTATAGATCATTCTGTGCTCTGACATTTAGATGGGAGTGTTAACATCTGAAAAATCTTTTTAATCAGTGAAATTTGAGATCTCTACAAGTTGTGGGAATCTAAGGGGCCTTTTGGTTTGAGCATGTAATCATTCATGAAGAGGTATTTTAAGTAAAAGATGTGAAGGTAATATTTAAATTTATTCCTTAATTACATATAATTTTATTACATTTTTAATAAAACTAACATCTTAATTAAAATGTTCTAAACTTAATAATGCCAGTATAGATACAGTGACTTTTAGCCCTTTTGAGACACTTTTCTGTGGTGGTCAAATTAAGGACTCTGGGGCAGAACTTAGGAGCCCTGCATTCCATTCTGGATTCTGTCACAGAGTTATGTAATGCTGGGCCTGTGACTTGACTTCCTGAACTTCCCTTCCCTAACTTGTAAGATAGAGAAAATTAATACTAAAGCCTATTCCACCCTAATCTTCATTAATTCATTTCGAAGTAGAAGTTACAGGCCAGTAGTTTTCTGTAATGTAGGAATGGTAATACCTGCTCACAGGGTGGTTTGTGAAGATAAAGGAGGACAAAACGTGAGAATAGCTTAAAGTGTCTGTGCCTATTCAGCAGTATTTACCCATAGGTGTGAGCAACTTCTTTGGGCATTTGTTTGTCTGAAATATTGCTGCCATGTAACCAAACTCCTAAATCCCAAATGCTGAGTTTAACATATATTTCTTTTCATTTGCTTTTTTCTCTGCCTTTTCCTGTATCATTATAAACATGAGATCTCAGTTAATACTTGTATATTTTATCTCATTGACAGTGTTGAAGGGCAGAAAAGGAGAAAAATCTTTCAAAATTGTCAAATGCTTTAGTATGGGGATTTCACACAATTCCTTTCAAAAATTTGATTATTAGAAATATCCCTCTGCTCGGTGCCCCCTCTTCTTGTGTTTTCAGATTAAATTTATTTCCTGAGGGAAATAGTAGTGTAAAATTGAAAGTCTTCAGCTGATAGCCTGCTTCATGAAGAGGGGAGGAGGGAGGGAGCAGTGCTGGGTAAAGGCAGAGGAATCGGCTTCAGCCTTCCTTCCTGAGTTGGACTGAGGCATTCTTCTGTTGGAAAGGAGCAGAGAAATCAGGTCAGTCCGGTCTTGTTCCAAGATTGGATTGTGACAGTTCTAATCTAAATATAAGAGCCACTTATTCATGGTTATAAGTGATGGAACCAGAGTTTGGACATGGATAATCCAACTTAAAACTCATGATCTTGTGGCTAGGGGTGTTGCTTATTGGTATAGCATGTGCTTAGCTTGGGTTTTAATCCGTAGCATGAAAAATTCATATCAGCCCTATGTCCCCAAAACCCTCCCGGTGATGCTATAAAGCTAGACTAAGTGAAATGTACAGTGAATGAGATTCTCTGTAGGTGAAGGAAATACCAAATATGTTGTTGAGGGGAATTATAGTCATATAAGGAAGTTCAAACTTACTTGCTAGTTCAAATACTGTACTATGATAAAGACCATTACCTCTGTGATTATTCATATTAGGCTTTTAGTTGGAAAACTTATATCATCATTATACATATTACTTTAGGGCACTTAGCATGCCTTTTTTTTGCCCTTTTCAAATTCCCATGACTGTGAGGTAAATACTAATTCCCTCCATTTTTAAAAATAAAGAAACTAGGAGATGTTATATAATATATCCAAGGTCCCATAGTTGGTAGGTGCTGAAGACTGAAACCCAGCTAATTTTATTCCAGAATCTGTTTTTAACTTCTCTAATGTGCTGCCTTAGTGTAGTATGTTTAGGTAAGATCCATTGGGCAATATGGAAAAAAGGTAAAGCAGTTTCAAAGAAAAGACATTCCTCCTTATTTTTCCATTGCAATGAAATTCTGTTATTTTTGTTTTCAGTGTAAGACCTGGTTATACACATACATACACACTTCAGTTGATTAAATTTTTACATAGTAAAATTTGTGATCATGGGAAGTGGGTATTGTACGTAGTCCATTGTATTTTCATAGTTGATAGTTTCTAACTTGATAATTTCATATTTGAAAGTTAAGATGGGTAGTGGAATATTTAAATAATCAGAATAAAAGGTAGTATAATCTTTAAAAAATTGGACATAATTTGAAATTGCTAGATTTCTATCAGTCATGTTTATGAGACTTGATTTTCATTTTGTCACTGATGTAAGGAAATTCTAATCTGAAATAGCTTATTTTTGAGTAAATTCTTAGTTATTAGTAATTTTATCTTGAGAACAAATTAAAAGATGAATTTATAAAATAGCATTAAAAATGATAGTCTTCTGAGAAGCAGTCAGAGATATGTTGACATGATGTTGAAATGGAATTTACATCTTAGGTTTGTATTGATCTGGGTGAGGGTTATGCTATATAAATTTTAAAATTTATCTAATTATATTTGAAAATTAAAAACTTAGTGCATTCCTATTTCCATTTATAAAGTATAGGAATGTTTACTTTGATTTTTTTTATAGTCTTGTCTTGGAGGGAAGCTAGGTGATATTTGAAAAAAGTTTCAATTTGAGTTGAAGTGCAAAAGTCGTCCAATAACAACTTATTTTTATTCTTGGCTACCGTTTCTTTTTAAGGTATGTAAACTTTCACTGATGGTTTTGCTCCTGTTTCTATAGCTGCATGTAGCCTTTATTTTTCCTTCTCTTTAGTATTATTTTAAGTTGCCTTAGAGCACCAAGATACTGACATGGTTGTACACTTACACAGCAGTATTAAAATTGGAATATAAACTATATTATTGTATACTAAAATTCGCTACTTAGAATACTTTAAAATTGTAGCACCATATAGTTCTAATCATGTTTTGTTATTCATAGTCTGCAGTACATAAGTTTTCTACTGAAAAGTATGTCATAATTTGACAGTTATTGTTTACACGTAATTCTCTCTCTTTTTATTACAATGCTTCCCCAGCAAGGACAAGTTTGGAAGGTTTGCAAAGCTTTTCACCTTCCCTCTGCCCGCTTGCCCGCTTTCAGATCAGTTTCATGTTTCATGACTTCTCTTTCTGTAATCCACAACATAGCCATAGTAAATAATAGGAAAGACCCATTAAATTGAAGTACTGCATTTCCTCACACATAGCAAGCAGAAAGGACACATTCTTGAAAAACTTGAATAAGAATAAACAGTAATGATATCATTTTAGTAATTCCCTGGGAAAAAATATCTTACTAGCAAGCATCTAATTAAATGTCATTAAACAATGAAAGTGAACAGTATTGAAGGTTATATTCTGTATTGTTAGTAGTTCAAATAAAAGGTTTTTTTCTAATAATGCCTTACATTTGTATAATGCTTTATAGTCTTTTACAGACAGAGCTGCACTGCTGATGTGGTCAGATATAAACATTTCCACATGCTCTGTGCTTATGAGCTGTAGAATAGGTGTCATTGTTGGAAGTGCTACTGGTATGATGGAGAACAGTGTTTGTAACTCAGATGTTTAGAGCAGCAGGCCACACACTTTAGCACAATAGAAATAGCATTAGCAGCTTCCTGTTCTTTTGAACTAGAGCTCTTGTTTTAAAATGTTTAAAGTGAATTCGGAAAACATTTTGGAAAAGACTTTTAAACATAAGTTTTTATTTTATAACACCTAGAAAGAAACATGTCCAATATTCTATGTAATATTTAATTTTATAATATTTTATTAGCTTCAGAGGAATACAGTTCTACCTCAAACCAAGAATTTTTTTTCTTCTTTTTCTTTTCTTTTTTCTTTATTTTTTTAGGTTTGAGCTTTTTCCTTCACTGCTGTTCTGCGCTAACTGCTTTGAAACTTTCCATGCATTTTTTTCAGTAGAAGAACATCTCTGTACTGTCTCCCATTTGCATATTTCAGCTGTGACAATCCCTGCACTTTGCCTATTCATTTTATCACCTGCTCACCAAAAACAATAAATATCTCCTTGATTTCTAGTTACAGATTTGCTAGTCTTCTTTTTGAAAGGATTCATTTCACTTTTTTATTACTTTTTTTATAGGCATGTGGAGATCCCAAGGCCAAACCATCCTACCTTATTGACAAAAACTTGGAATCTGCTGTGAAATTCATAGTCAGAAAATTTCCTGCTGTAGAAACTCGCAACAACAATGTAAGTCATCTTGATTTTTCACTTATTGATTTTTTATAGACTAAAATCAAGGAAAGTAATGATCAGTGTCATGCTTGTAATAGCTCTTCTTTTGATTTTGATATAGAGATAATATATATATTAAGGGTTCTAATTAATTCTAAAACTGGAAAAATGATTCTTTACTACATTGTCATTTTCTTGTGGAAAACATTTTTAACTTCTTAAGCACAATTTTCTTTTAACAATAAAATTTTAACAATAACAATGCAGTGGATATGTATGGAGTATCCCATGTATTTGTATGAATACTTGAATTGTTTCTGTGGTCCTATAAAATTAAATTTTTAAAAACTTAATAAAATGACGTCTTATTGTTTTAGTAATTAGTTGTGTTTAGTTTTAAAATATTTTTATTCATTTATTTATTTTTAAGGGGTTTTTTTTTGAGATAGGATCTCACTTTGTAGTTCAGACTGGCTCTGAACTCACTATCTAGCCCAAGCTAGCCTCGAACTCAAAGAAATCCTCCTGTCTCTGCCTCCCAAGTGCTGGAATTACAGGCATGAGCCACAACACCTAGCACTGTGGTATGTGGTTACTGGGAATTGAATTCCAAACCTTGAGCTTATTAGGCAGATGCCGGAATCACTGCTCTAAATCTCTGACCTATATTTATTTCTTTTTAAAAAATATTTATTTTCTTTTACTATTTTTATAATTAACAAAAATATTTGTGAAAAGTAAATGATAAGATGATAATGCTAGAACTATTATTATCCTTATATTACTTTTTACATGGCAAGGTTTCTACTTGGTATTTTGAAGTGTAGCATTGTTCAGAATATTTACATAATCTTTTGATAATTCTTTATAATGTTAAAATAACAATTTAAAAATTATACTATGATATTTTTATATAAATTTTGATGATTTGGATTCCTTCTACATGTCTTTTTAATTTTTTTCTTTGATTTACTTTATATACAAATGTAGAAGTGTCCTCTCTTGACTTCCCTAATTTTGAGAATCTCTGTTTAAATGATAGCATCTTTTCCTTTTTTTAATCATTTGTATTCAGTAAAGATTTGTAGTTAGTCTACTAATGCTGCTCTTACTGGAAAAATGTTTTAACAAAGAAGGAAGTGGTAGCCAGCTAATAAAAATGTCAGGTAAAGTGCTTTTTAAATAATCTTTTAGAAGTCTGTGTTTTGGTTTGATTTTGTTTTTTTTTT
>PVIR01040169.1:0-13561 GCA_004026965.1 Petromus typicus | reverse complement strand
GCAGCTAGTCCAGAAAGAAAGCACAAAAGGCAGTGCGCCTTTCTGTCTGGATGCGTCACTGTGTATACCAGTGTATGTTGCAATGTATGTATGGGATGTTAACATATTGTTTACATGTTGTGCAAATAATTTACATGAAATAAAAACTTTTCACATCTTTCACAAGATTATTTTTATTTATTTATTTATTTATTTATTTTGAGACAGGGTCTTGCTTTGTAGTTCAGGCTGGCCCTGAGCTCAGCCTCAAACTCATATCAGAGCAATTCTCCTGCCTCTGCCTCCTGAGTGCTGGGATTACAGCTGTGAGCCACCACGCCCGGCACTGTGGTACGTGGTACTGATTGCTGGTGGGTGGGAATCTCCACACCCAGTATTACTGTATGTGGTTACCGGGTTCAACCCTGGCCCATACACTTGCAAGACAGACGCTGGAACCACTGAGCCAAATTCCTGGCCCTGTGTTTTTATAATTTGAAGATGGATTTGAGATATAGGGTACTGGCAGACCACTTTTCTAGCAACTGAGAAGACCTTGGGTCAATCCCCAGCCATGCAAAAACAATTTTAAATTTTAGTTACAACCTCTCTAAAATATTTGTTTAAATTTAGCAGAAAAGCTCAGAACAGAATACTAAGTAGCAATCAAAATGATAAAAATGGATAAATCTCACCAAACACAGTGTTGAACAAAACCAGCAGAATAATATGCACAGGATATTTACCTTATTATGAAGTATACACATAGGCAAAACCAGCTAGTATATTTTGTAGTTTCACACATAAGTTTAAAACTTTAAAATATAGTAAATGATTTATGCATATAACACATTGGTTATATCTGGATCTGGGGAGTCAAGGCAAGGTAAGGAGAGAGGTGAGAACTTCTAGGGTCTTATTTCCTAGTTTGGGAGATGAGCACATGGTTCTGATTATGCTTGAGTGATTTACGTATCACTGGTTAAAATTAAAGTGGTTAACATGAAATAATTTAGAAAATAACAGACTGTCAGCGCCTCTCCTCCCTCACCTGCCTCTTTTACATGTTCAGCGTCCTAACTCGTCATAGGAGTCTACTCTGTCATAGGAGTTATAGATTGCAACTGTACACTTGTTTCATCATTTCTACATTGAGGACTTGTTTCTCTTACTGAGCTAAATATAATATTCTTTGAGAAATGAAACCATATCTATTTAGTTCACCACTGTGAGACTCAAAACAACTACTATGTGAAGCCACTTATAGTTGGGTTTTAATACATACAGAATTCTTCTATCTGTAGAGATGAGTTTCAGCCCATGGCTGAGTTAGAAGCTCTGTGATTATGTGATTATGTAACTCCTCAATTAAGTGAGATAACAGAAATGTGGGTAACATAACCTGTGCATGATGTTTTCCATATATAAGTAATTGTTGATATTGCAAGTTGTCTGTGTCAGGTGTAACACACTACTTAACATTACCACCTAAAGTAGTTTCTTCATTTTGTTCAAACTGTCCAGTGAAGAGCAATGTTTATGCTGTAGACAAAAAGGTCAAAAGATGAAACATTTCTTAATTCTACTGCTCAATCACTAATTCTTAAAGAATCTCTTTCACTACAACAGAACCAGATTCCTTTCTAAACTCTTATGAGGCTAAGTTTCCAAGGACAACCCTTGGAAAGTATTTACTTTGGACAAGTCGGGTGAAGACATCACCTTAGTTCAAGGAACATGTCTCTGATGAGACAAATTACAGTAATAAATATCAGAGCACACACATTTTATGAATGGCTTATTTAAACGTTAAAATTGAGAGTTAAAATTGAGATTAAATGTTAAAACTAGGATGTTGGGTTGAGTAGGCCTATTAAGTACAAGGTCATGAGTTAGGTCCCTAGTATCAAAAGAATAATAGAAAAAAAAAAAACCTGAGATGTTACTCATTCATTGTGAAAGATAGTAATGCAAATTAACAGCGAGTAGTGGTTTTACAAAGCTAATTATTAAAAGCACGGAACATGCTACCTTTTAGGGATGCTAAAATGTGACAAAAATATCTTAAAATCAATTGATTCTAATTATTAATTACATTGGTTTATAATTAGCTACAGTGGTATTAATGAATACTGGTCTCTGATAATAAATATATTTTAGTGTAGTGTAGATTATGGCCAGAAAAAATTGAAAGCTACTGTCATAGAAAATATATTTTCCTCAAATAGGAAAGGACACTATAAAATTATATATAAAGCAGACAGTTCAACTAAAATTCTTAAAAAAATAAAAGCTTGGTAAATTAATATTTCTAATATTGACTCAACAGTTCTATATATATATTACGAGGCTATGAAATTAGTAATTAAACAAAAAATCATTTGAAATCTTTGGAATGTGGCATTTAATAGAGAATGTAAACCCAATAGATTTGCCAAACACTAAGAAAGTGAGTAGCCATATGTCAAGACCACAGTCATTTTGGAAAATCAGATTTTTTTGTAAAATTTATTATTATTACCAGTTACAGTCAATAAATCTAGAAATATTTCTTAATAGTTAAAATGTAAATAGTTATATTGCTACTATAGCTTTCAGTAAAATTTGCTGAAGTAATTCTAACAAAATACTGCCATTCTTTTATTTATTCAGAATCAAGTACAGAAGTGAGCAGACTGACAAACTTATAAACATCATGAAAAGAATTGTAGAGAGGAACAGGAGCCACTCGAATACCACGGGGTTCTCGCTTGTCACACTAAGAAAAAAAAAAATAGGTTCAAAAGATTATTAGCATTTTTCACTTACTAAAATAATCTTCATTTAAGTTCCATTTTCATGAAACATTCACACTGACTTCCCTAAGCCTGGATAAATAAGTAAGTTTTGTCACTGATGGTATTTCTGCTATTTGAAACTGACTTCTGAATGATTGTTAAAATAATAATGGATTGGAACATGAATACCCAAAATGCTTTGCTGGACTGTACTCAGCAGTTATCTTCTCTTAGCATCAGGTAGATCAGCAGTCCTCAAATCCCTGGCTATGGACTGGTGCTGATCCTTGAGCCATTAAGAGCCAGGCTGCAAGGCAGGAACTGACCTGGCAAGCCAGGGTAGTCCCTGCTCTTTGCCAAGCTCTGCACCTTCTCAGCTCAGGCCAGGCACTGGATTCTCAGGAGAGCATGGTTCCTTTGAAATATCTCAAAATATCTCACCACATGCTCACCTTCCACCTGTCTGAGGAAAACTTATTTTCCGTGAAAGCAATCCATGGTGTCAAAAAGGTTGTAGACTGATGATAATAGATCCTATTACAGTTTTGCCAAGGAAGCTCTGAGAAGATAAAACCCCTGAACACATTTAAGTGACCTAGAATATCACAGCAGTCTAGAGAGTTTTAGCATATTATCCTTAAATTACTTCTCAGATCTCTGATCTCACAATGAGTGAGTTGAATATATTTTTAAGAATGTTCCTACGTCCTGAATTGGGATCAGATATTTTGAGCTGTCTTGAAGATCAGCAGGATCACCTTATAGAAATAATCACTGAAGGCTGCATAACTCAGTACATAATCTGTTTTGTGTCCCATTAAATTTCTGAAAATACATCTAATTACAGATGAGAAATATTAAAACAACATATCTTCATAAATTTTCCCAAGAACACTCAGTTGGGAAAAGGCTGAATTTGGTTTGCATTTCTGATTTTTCTGATTTGTGCCTCTGAAATTTTAGGTGATTTCTCAAAGATTTGAAAATGATGTAAGTGGAACAATGTCTACATGATACTATATTTAGACATATATTACCATGGGCTGGGGATTTGGCTCAGTGGTACTGGCGCCTGCCTTGCAAGTTCCAGGGCTCGGATTCGATCCCGATAATGTCAGGCATGGAGACTCATGCCCACCAGCAATCAGAACCACATATCACAGTGACAGGCATGGCGGCTCACACCTGTAATCCTGGCACTTGGGAGGCAGAGTAGGAGGATTGCTGTGAGTTCAAGACTGAGCTCAGGACAAACCTGAACTACAAAAGTGAGAGGAGAGGAGAAGAGAGGGGAGGGGAGGGGAGGGGAGAGGAGAGATATATTGCCATCTGTTTCTCCTGAGGTTGTTCAATTAATAATTTCTTAGTTATCTTTAAAAGATTAAGAATATTGTTTTACTGTTATGTTTTCTGCTTCATATATAAAATAAATATATATTGTGATTTACATGATTCAAAACTAGTGAGTTTATGAAAAGTGTGTTCTAATCTATTATGATGAAATAATTTCTACTCTAATCATTATGAAAAATATTTAATAAGTTATGTAAAATTATTCCCTGTAATCAGAATGTGCATTATCAAAACTGATAGGTGTTTAATTAATAAGTTATCTTGATTGATTAATATGAAATGATACACACTGAGGAAACCCAAGAATCCAAACTTTATCCCCAACATGTAGCCACAGAGAAAACTGAGCAGCAATTCAAGCAACATACTTACAACCACTCCTCTTTTTTTTAGTTCTTCAAAAACATCTTTTTGGGATGTAGGAAATGCTAGTGTTAGCTGGCAGCCCCGCTCCTCTGTAACGGATGGTGTAATTATGTTCACGGTTGGTCCCTGGAATGCTGCTTTCTTTTTGTCACAGTAAAGCTCGATCATGTATTCCAGATAACCAGTTAACAAAATGGATTTTCTCCTCAGTGCTTTTACAGTCGCTTGTTTAAAGATCTATGAAATGAGAAACAATCAGATTAAGGGTCGGATTGACTTTTAAAAAGTTAATAATTAAGTGAAAATCATGCATAAAAAAGAGGAAATGCCTACTTTTGACCTATCCAGTAAACATCTCATTTTAGATAATTTGTTCCGTACTAATACGACGTGTCTTTCATGTGTTGCCATTAAATATCGGAGTCAGAGTTTCCATGACAGAGAAAAATGTGCAAAATGTCATTTAAGTAATAGTTTCAACAGAAAGAAATTAAGAATATGTTCTTTCGGTCTTAACTGACAACATAATCAAGTCAAATACACCTTAATGGATTAATTTACATATTGTAAAATTTAAACTGTTTTCCTAAAACCGTTTTACAAAATACTAACCAAGAAATATTTTCCATTTCTTTATTATGCTTTCTTAGATCCATACAAAATACAGTACGCAGTGCACATGTGTGGATTTTGGAAGGCAGTGAATGTTACCAGTCCTACCTGTAATTGATTTACTGACTCTCAAATCTCCCTAGCTTAAAGGTTAAAGAGCATGTGGTTAAATAACGAAGTTAATCTTTTCAGCCAGGGAAGCAAATAATGTTACAAAATACACATATTATCACTGAAGCATCGGAACTTTCTTTTTTCCTTCTTTCGTCGTATTTTTTTTTTCCTGTCAAACTCTATCACTGGTGTGAAAATACTGCAATTTGCTGCCATTGGCGCCTTGTATTAAGATGAGTGACAAGGCCACACAATCACTGCTGCTGGAACATCGGGGTCAGAACAGACATGCTTTTCTTGCTTATCCCTTAAGGTCAAGTAGAGTTTAAAAATATATCCTTCACTGAAGAGCTGAATGAACCGTTAACAGCATGAGGCACTGGCATGCCACCTAATGTGCCTTTTCTGTCTTTTCTATATCACAAGCAAAAGTATCAAAAACAAGAATAGGGTCATGGGGTGATACCTAGACTTTGTCAAGTCTGCGAAGTCAGCCACTTTTGTTTGTGCCGGGGGCCAGTGTGGGCAGTCATTCGAGCAGGACCCCGAGCTCCAGGCACAGATTTTCTGGTACATTACTGAGTGGAGCTGATGCCTTAGCTGAAGGAGAGGGCGGTTGTGTGGGAGGAACCTGCTTCTACAGAGGAGCGAAGGAGCAGAGACACAGAATGGGATTCTTTTCTCTTCAAGCACAACTCCTGGACTCAGTCTGAGGCCTGTGAAGATAGCAGCTGGCTGATATTTTTATTTTCAGTGGCACCTCAGGTCTGCGCACCAACAATACTGCCTTCTTAGGCAGGTGACCTGAGTTGTACGGAACTGATTGGAGCCCCTTCTCCATTTCCTTATGTAAAGCAAAGTGTAAGGAGCCTTGGAATCAAGAGGAATCAAGGGGATTGAGCTTAGCTGTAGATCTTTGCTGCCCCAGAGTCGAGGAGCCGACACTGCTTTGCTGATAGTTTGGAGTAAAATAATACAAAAGCGATTTTTCCCATATTCTCTCTGGATATTAATAATATTCTAGAAAATTTAACTAAGAAGTTATTCAACAAAATATTCTACTTCTACTCTTGCTCCTATAATACACGAATAGGAGGATGTATGAGGTATAACTGTCTCTAAGTGCCGATGCTGAGGGAAACACTGCAGGTATCAAAGTCCACGTTGCTCAACTGCCTTAAATAAAACTGCCATCACCGTGACAAGTCATCTACACATACTCTCTCTTTTTTTTTTTATTATCTTTATTGGTACATTAAATATACACATCATGATTGCACTCCATAATGGGGATTTGTACCAGTATAAGACACAACTTAATTCTCATTTTTTCCCATAGCCCCACCCACCCTCTTTATGTTGTTTCTCGTTATTATCTGAAACTAGGGACCTAGGCATGCTAAGCATACTAATTACCATAACTTTAAATATCTAGTATAATGTCAACATTATATAACTAGTTGCTATATCATTTATATATTATAATACTAGTTGTATTATTTAGGAAATTATGATAACAAAAAGTTTGCATGTGTGTAATAACTTTTCTGAATATTTTCAATATATATTTTGGTTTCACAGAGGCAAAAATCTATGAATACAAAGAGCTTAATGTGTCCTAATAAGAGCTCACAAGTTCATTAGCTCACAGTTCATTAGTTGCATTCATAATTTAGTAATTCTTTGGAGAATATTATTAAAAAAATTTTTTAAAGATAAGTTGCTTTACAGATTTATCTTGATAACTACATATCTTTTGTTCTGACAAATATTCTGAATTTTAATATACTCTAAATGTTTTAATAAAAAAATTTAACTATAAAAGTATTTTCCACATTATGTGTGCAAAGTGATTTGTCTTTTAAAGATACTTTTAAATTTTTCCCATAACAGGAAAATATATTGTGAAGTTTCACATAAAATAATAAGGAAGGTTAAAGGGAATTGTGAACAAAATAGAACACATATCCTCTTTTCTTTTTTTTTTCCAGAAAATTCTCTACTTTCAGTATTCAGAAAGAACAATATTTTAAATAGAAAGATATTCAACTTGCAACAGAAATCTTGGTAATTTCTGCTGTGTGGGTTACCTTTTTTCAATGAACAAAATAAACACAATGCTAAAAGTGTTTAAATAGTAAAAGTTTGCATAGTGTGATAGTTTCAGTCTATATTTTTCTCTTCACCCTCTCTTAAACCTCATTTTGCTCTTTAAGCTCTAATCTAGGGAGATTTGGGACTCAGTAAATGTTTCTGTAATGTCATTATGAGGAAAAGGGACACTGGTGTATTTTTCTTTGGGGTCTTCTGAAATGCCATGTATTTTAATTAAATTGCTTTATTTTTAATATTGAAGCAATTTATTTCACAAAGAATTTAAATGTTAGATAAATCTGAAATTTGTCAACTTATTGCCATTCATTAATACAAACCATCAAAATACAGTCTATGTAAATTGCAAAGAAATACCTGGAAGGATGAGATCACTTCTGAAGTTCTCTGCTGGTAAAGATATTCATTATAAAAAGGTGGCAAATGAAGTTGACAGCCATCATTGCTTGTTTAATGTGGTATTAAGTGTATGCTATGAAAAGGAGTGCTCATCTCATTCAATCTAGTTTGATTTCCATTTTATCCACAATATTTTAAAATCGTTGTATAAATGATTATGATTCAATAATATAGAAAAAAATTAAAACCAATTATAAAATACTCTTTTAATGTTTTCAATATATTATATTCTGATATGTTTTTTAAAAGCCATATACATTATTTTTATAAATATAAAATGTAATTTTATAAAATATTTATAAATATATATTATATTATGTGATATATTATATAAATGGTATACAAATAAATAGTTTATAAATATATAAATTATAAAATATATAATTTTTTTGGAGATAGGTTCTCACTTTGTAGTTCAAGCTGGCCCTGAGCTCAGCCTGGAACTCACAGCAATACTCCCTCTGCCTTCTGAATGCTGGGATTGCAAGCATGAGCCACCATGCCCAGCATGGCTGGTGGGTGTGTCACCATGCCCAGCATTGTTATATGTGGTTACTGGGGATTGAAACCAGGCCCTTTTTCTTGCAAGGCACGTGCCAGAACCACTGAACTAAATTTACAGCCCTCCCCCAAAGCTATATTAGTTTATTATAAAAATTGTTATATTCAGACTCTCGGGTCATTTTACAATTGACTCTTAAGGGTAGATTCCTTCCTCCAGATATGGACTATTTCTTGAGGAAAGTTTGAAAGAATTCAGGGGCTGTTTGATGCATGATTTTTTTCTTTTGATTTCTCAAAATTTCATTCATTTTATCTCTTACAATGGAGTAATTATTTTTAAAAGATAAGATAAATGCTGACAAGGTAGATTCACTGATGTTGCATCAGACAGCTCACTTAGAAATATATAGAAAATGGAGTATGTTAACAGAAAATGAAAAGTAAGTATCAGTGTGTAATTTTAAAATTTCACAATTTATAATAGGGGCTACCAATATAAAACTTGAGTCATTGAAAACAATTAGGTTGGAATACAGTTCATTAGTGAGTGACTCCCACAGGAAGCTCTAGGGAAATACTTAAGCAATAATAAACTCCAGAGATAGGTACATCCTGCTTTTTTCACTTTCAAGATCGCTTTTTTCATAATTTAAGTTAAAATATGAATGGGAAAAATTAAAGCAGCCTTCAGATTTTGCAGATGAAAACTCTGCTTACATGACTAAAACAGTGAAGGAGGAAATTAATGGTAAGAAAAGCAGAAATTTGCCTTCTTTGTCACATCATCAAGAGCAACTGAGAGAAATCCCTGCTCGCTGCAGAGAACACATCACAATGAGAGTTTCAAAGGGAAATAGTTAGATATGTCTGAGAAGTCATTTTATAAAGCTAAGTAAAACCAGAGGATCTTATACTAAGTACCAGTCCTTCCCAAGGCAAAATTGAGTGTCTTTCATATTTTAACTCATACTTTAATTTTCAAAAGAGCTTGCCAAGTTGGCTAGAACTTTACTATATTTTAAAATCTTTAAACAAAATGTTTATCTAAGTGGTTATTATACAGCAACTCAAATAGTCACTTGGATTAATAATCATATTTTTGTTTAAAAAAATGAATTGATAGCTAGAAATCTTAGTTGCTGCTATTTTCTAATTTTGGGGAAAAAAAAAAAAAAAAAAGCCAAAGTGAAAACAACACACCCTCCATCTAGTGGTCAAACTGGGTAGGTGCCCGCTAAACTGGGGTGGAAAGAAGTTGAGATTATCGCTAGTACTGGTGAAGTTGTATAAGAATAAAATAATTTGATACTGCCATCCAGAGACCAGAATAAAAAACTGTGATAAATGTTTTCAGAATTCCAGAATTCAGGATTCATAGAAAATTTGAATAGCGTCCCTTATTTGATTCTGGAACCCACGACAGGATTTAATACAATATCACAAGCTAGGTGATATTAGTATATATTGAGCACAAAACTTTAAATTATTTTTTACCACATCTATATAAAAAATCTCTGTTAGGATATGTTTGTGCATTTACATGAAATGTATTTTACTGTATGCATTTAAAATTATGTTTAATGTATATACTACTAACATGTGGTCTATAATTATTAACATCTACTTACACAAATTAATTTAGTGCAGCCCTAAATAATGAGAATAGTTTGTTTTATATGTATGTAAATAAATTTTATCTGTTTTTAAAGTATATACACCTGTATATAGCATACATATTACACATTATATATTTGACATATGTAATGTAACACTATATTCACGATGATTTTTGAGTGACATTAAATTTATGCAAAAATATGAATTAATTTAAAATGAAATATTCACTCACTGTAGTAGAAATTATACAGAGATATAATGACCAAGAAGCTCCAGAAAACAAAACAAACATCTATCTTGAGTAATGAGGTGAACTTTTAACTTTTGCTTTATTGTAATTATTCACCCCCACCTTCCACATTAAACTAAATTTTCTTTAGCATTGGTTCATGGAACTAAAGGAGAAAGATTTCTAATCATAGTATCTGATCCATAATACTTGCTCAATAAATACCTGTTGCCTGAGTGAATTGATGAAGAATTAAATACTATAAGCTTATTTTCTTTAAAGGAAAACTCAGAGAAGGTCAAATAACTTATTGAAGTTCACTAAGTGGAACAAAATAATGCCTCCCTTGGTCAGTTCCAGTTTACACTCAGCGAAGTGCCAAACACTGATCGGGGCAGGAAACGCAAAAGGAAAGTCACGATCACACTCACGGTCTCGACAGACAAACGTGGCCTTTTGTTCATTGTTCATCCAGACTGGACATTTATAATGCTGTTGGTTAGCAGAGAAAGCACAACAATCTGGCACAACCGCTCCAAGAGAAAGGTCAGAGGTGCGGGCTGCTGGAGCACAGGTTCCTACCTCCAAACTGGCGTGCAAAGACGAGACTAGCAACATGGGAGGATTGGAAATTCGGAATCCACTGACCCCAGGGATTAACCGCAGCTCTGAAAATATTAGCACACCATCATTAATTTAGAAGCTACATTAGAAGAAACCCTAATTCAGTAAAGAAATAAGAAAAAAGAGTGATGCTTAAAAAATACTTTTATTCATAGGTGGGATTTCTGAGATAGTTAAACTCAAGTAATGAAAATACTCAAATTGAGGTTTCCATTTCTGGAACATAATACATGATGCTCACAGTTTAAAGGAAAAAAAGTTTTTGGCTCACAGTTTCCTGAATTTTTTCCCATGGTCCACTAGTTTCAGAGGAGAACAGCTATGTGGAGGAAGCGACTTAACTCATGGTGAAGCAGGAGTAACACAGTAGCCAGCTGTGCTCACTCTGTGACAGCCAGAAAGCAGAGAGCAGGGCCAGAGCCAGAGCAGAAAGGGTCGGGACAATATACCGTCCACAGCTCACACCTAGTGACTCATTTACTCAAAAGAGCCTCACTTCTTATCGCTCATTCAGCTCTGAACTCATCACAGGCTGATGCACCGATAAAATGAGTGGCTTCATAATTCGAGCACCTCTTCAGAACTGTCATAATCCAGGGAAACCGACAAGCAGCATCAACCTACATAAGGATCCTCTGTTCTCCCCTGTGACGATTCCCTCTTCCTTGTTCTACCATCTCAGAGGATGACGGAACACAAGAACTCCTTAGACACAATATGAAATCAATCTCTTCTAGAAGTTTTTCTGGAGCTGCCCTCTCCCTTCGGAGCCCCAGTCTAAGATTCCTTGATCTGCCCCATTTTTTCCTGGTTTATTACAAAGAGTTGCCATGAGAAAGGACGTCAAGATTTGGTGACGTGTAATTGCAATGTCACCCAGAGGGAGAACATTGAACAAAACAACCTAATAAGGTAACTATTAGCTCTAGCATTATAAATTTGTGTGTTTTTGTTTTGTTTTGTTTTATGAAAGACAAAAGAAAAGACACTTTTTTAAAGAAAGACACTTCTTTTTTTTCTTTTTTAAAAAATTCCAAAGACCTAAAATTTAGCTCAGTGGTTCTGGCATCTGCTGGCAAAAGCAAGGTTCCGAGTTCAAACTCTGGTACCACACACCATAATGCCAGGAGTGGCGGCTCTACCTGTAATTTCAACACTCAGAAGGCAAAGGCCAGAAGATCACCCAGAGTTCAAGGCTAGACTGAGCTACGTAGTTATTTCAAGGACAGTTTGAGCTACAAAGCCAGACCTTGTCTCAAAATGAAACAATAGTCTGGTGAAGATGCCACTCAAGTTTCCTGGTTTAACTGGAAGAGTCCATCCTGACTGTATATTGAACTCTGAAGTATATTTAAAGCAGTAGCTCAGGGTCATCACTGTCCCTAAGACTCTAGTTTATGCTGTAGCTTCAAAACACTTTATGATGCTTTTTGCACTGTGCAGTTTCATTTTTAGTTCCTGGAATTTAAAGGATTGCTCTATGCTACTTGTTCTATAACTCTCCATTAGTCAAATCCTAAAACATATTCACATCATAGTTCCACATACTATAAAACAATGGTCCAAGAAAATGTAATTTTGATTTGCAGGTGACAGAACCATTGCAGAGCAATTTGGGTAGACATCACAGCCTCTCTGGGCCTGACCTCTAGTGATAAATTTGCTCCTGCTTTTCCTGCTTGGTGTTGAGAACCACGAGGACAGGATCTGACCACTCTGCAAGAGGAAAATATTAGGTTTCATTTCCTTTTATCTCTCCACAAAGGAACAGACTCAATATCATGCCAAAAGCTATAAACAGTCTTACACCCTGAAAATGTCATTTATTTTAAGAACTCTCAGTGACATTTTTAAAGTACACACTTCTTAGGGCATATAATACAAAAACAGATGAAAATTAAAATGAAGTTAAAATAAGATAACATTTGAAATGAAATTCAATTATACTCACTATTGTCCATCTTAAATCTGGTGCTGAGTTCATGACCAAACCATCCCACTAATCTAAAATATAAAGTAAGATTTGATAAATCTAGAAAAGTAACTATAATTAATTCTGAAATTTAAATGTTACTATAAATAATAATTTTTTAAAGTATTAACATCATTTGTGATTTATTATTGTATACTTCAGCAAATAAATACTGCTTTAAAGAATGACACTATTGATAGTATTTTCAAAAAGAGGAGAAAATCCATTGGTTTAAGTAACTATTAATTACCTAATATTTGTGCAGTAAAATTACTGAAGTTATATTTAACACATTTTTATTATTAAAAAGGAGTTTCAAGGGGCCGGGGATTTAGCTCAGTGGTTCCAGCACCTGTCTTGCAAGCGCAAGGACCGGGTTCGATCCCCAGTAACCACATACCATACTGGGTGTGGAGACTCACTCCAGCAGCAATCAGTACCACATACCACAGTGCTGGGAGTGGTGGCTCACTCCTGCGATCCCAGCACTCGGGAGGCAGAGGCAGGAGGATTGCTATGATGTGAGTTTGAGGCTGAGCTCAGGGCCAGCCTGAACTACAAAGCGAGACCCTGTCTCAAAAAACCTGGAAAAAAAGGAGTTTCAGGATGGTAAATTGGGAGCAAATCAAAAACTAGAGGCAAGCCATGCATCCAGCCAAAGTGTATGAGGCTGGCACAGAGAAGAGACACCCGTAGCTTCTTCAACCTACATCAGTCCTCAGCTGTAGCAAATAGCACAAAAGGAAGGGCCACGCCTACCCACTCCCCCCACCCCCGTCCTCGCACAGGCAGGACTCTCATGTTTTATTAGGACCCCTTTTTTGGTTTTTGCTATTTGGTTCATCTTTACAGACATATTTTCAAATGTCTTTTTTCTCTCTTAATATTCCAAATCATTTTTTT
>PVIR01040168.1:0-13477 GCA_004026965.1 Petromus typicus | reverse complement strand
TGAGTTCAAGGCTAACCTGGGTTACATAGTGAGTTCAGGGCCAGCCTGAACTACAAAGCAAGACTCTGTCTCAAAAAAATACTACAAAAATGGCTTGCGATTTAGCTTGGTGGTTCCGGAGCCTACCTTGCAAGCTCAAGGTCCCGGGTTCAGTCCCCAGTAACCACATACAACAATGCTAGGCGTGGTGACTCACGCCTGTAATCCCAACACTGGAGAAAGAGGAGGACAGATGTGTGTTTGAGACTTGGCTGGGCTAAACAGTGAGCTCACGGCCAGCCTCTGTTCCTCACCCCAACCGTCACTGGGCCACACCTTGTGTACCTTTTGACCTTAAGGTCTCAATACTTCTCCCAACTTCTCATTTCCCAAAGATATTTCCACGGACATAGAAACATCCCTTACTACCCTGCCCCATCTCCCTTTTAGGTCTTTCTTTCCATCTCCATCTTTTGGCCACAATGAGGACTGGACCGTACCGGAAAGCAAACTTTTAGAAACAGATCTCCTGCCCTTTTTAATTGCATTATTTCAGTTTCCCAGCAATTCAGATATTAATTATTCAGTATCAATTTTTCCTAAGGCAGAGGTTCTTAAAGTGTGTCTCAGAACGAACAGTATCAGGTCACCTAAGCGGCCATCCCTGACCTCCTGAGCCACAAACTTTAGGATTGGGGTGCAAGGCCTCCAAGTGACTCTGAAGCGCGCCACTGTTCTGCGGCGAAAAAAAGGAGAAAAAAAAAAAAAAGGACAGGAAGAGAGTTATAACGAAAACTCAACTGAGTCTGTGCTGCGGGGAAAAAGCGTGGAAGAAGGGAGAGACTGACTTATTATCTGCCCACCCCCAGGAAGCTTTCCCGAAAGATAATGAAGTCCGGCATTCACCTCAACAACCGGCAGACAAGGCATCAGGAACGTGTCGCTGGCCAAGCGAGACCTTCGCTGGGGCTCCGCGGAGCAGAAACAGCTCTACGGGTGTTCAGGGGTTAATTTCGCGCAACACCCCACCCCCAACACACAACCCGCGCTGCGCGTGCGCGGCGCCGCGCCATAGAGCTGCGCGGTCCTCCCCGTTCCTAGAGCGGACAGGTTGCCAGCTGACTCACCTAGGTTTGATTGCGAGCCGCGGGACGATTCGAGGTACGCGGTAGGGTGCCCCACGGGAAGCACAAGCGTCCTAGGCGATTCTGCCTAACAGAACGTTTCTCGAGTCCAGGACGGCTCCCTGCAACGGAGGCCTACTCGGTTCTTGGCGTAGTGTCCTTTTGGTACCCGGTCAGCCCTCGCTGGGCCTTGGGTTCCACCGAATGAACGCCGGAAATTTGGGGCAGCTGGGTAAGCATGAGGCACGGATGAAGCTGCGCGAACTGGCTGACCTAATCTGGAAAGAGCTGTCAGAATTTGTTAGAAGAAGCTAAGTAATTAAAGACAAGATGATGAACGTTCAATAGTGTCATTATATAAAAGCAAAGGATAATATAACAACCAATAAGATAACTTCTAAAAATCTCTCTCTCTTATCTTCCTAGTTATACCTTGTTTTGGTAACATTAACTCTCTTTATCTCTCAATTTGGAATGGGGAATGTGTGTCCACGGAAGGTAATGTCAGATTCCTGAACGATGGAAGAGGAAGCTAAGAAAGTCTAAGATAAAATGTCTTGTAAGTTAAATGAGGTTTCATTTTCTCCTTCTCTTCTTTTGTATTTAGAGGCTGTTTCTGGTGTTCTAGTCTCAGAAAATGTATTTCTAGTCTGCAGAGTGATTCTGTTTTGAGCCCACTGATGCCCAATTGCCTAGGCCTAAAACCAAACTATAGAAAAGAAAACTGTGCAAAGGAAATGGTAATTCTTTAGTTGCTCCCTGAAGTATCCAGTTGCCACCTATGGAGAACCAATTCAATTATGCATCTCAAGAACATCACTTTCTGTCAGGTGAGTAGACCCCCTGCCAGTGTCTCTGCCCAGGATATTTCTTCTTGCCTACAACCACACTCTGTTAGTACTGTCTCTTTAGTTCTTAAAGCATAATTGTGTGGGGTTTTTTTTAATTCTAGTAATCAAATTCCTTTGCAGATCTCTCTCTTGAGACCAAGACTCATCCATTTTTTCCTTTTATAAGTATATTATTACCAATCTGTGAGTGTCGCACTTGTTATGTTTATAATCTTTTCGAGTCATCTTTTTCATCTTATAGGAGCATCTTTAAAAGTTTTGGAATCTGATGACCTGCATTCAGGTTCTAGCTTTGTCACATACTACCTTCAGTAATTTGTAGTTCTGTTCCTTTACTTTTAAGTGTATAATAATTCAAACCTTGAATGTTACTCAAAAAAAAAAAAAGAAGAAGAAGAAGAAGAAACCCTCCAAACTTAATGATCTAAAATAACAATTTTCATCTGTTACTTCTTACAGTTTTGTAGGTTACCAACTGGAACCAGGTTTAGCTGGGCAACATTTTTCTCCTGGTATTGTCTGGGTTTGCATAGGTGGTCACCTAGTGACTTTAAACTGGACTAGTGCTGATCATTGGTGCTTGCTGTGGCTTGAGTCATCACAGGGGTGTAGCCCAGACTTCACATGACAGCTAATACTCAAAATCCAAGATTGATACATGAACACTTTGCATACGTAGGTTTATGTTACATCTGTATGTCTCATTGACCAGTGAAAGTCACATGGCCAGTTTTAGAGTCTCTGTGAAAGGAAACTGCACAAAGGGATTGATTCTGGGAGATAAGATTCATTGGGGATCTGGTTCATAGTATTTTTATTGTGTTGTGGTACACATGCTAAACAGTCACTGTCCCACTGAGTTACATCCCCAGCCCATTCTATTTTGCAATAGGGTTTTGCTAAATTATCCAGGCTGACCTCAAACTGTGGTCTTCCTAACCCAGCCTCCTGGATAGCTAGGATTACAGGTGTGAACTACCAATCTTGACTTATAGCAGTTTTATGGGTGGTAGCCACTATTACAGTAGTAAGATGATTCTGATTGTTATTTTTTTAGATGTTTCATATGTTTCATATTTCTACATCATATGCTAATTCTTTTTGGTTTTGGTCCTTGCATTACCATCATTTTGCCTATGAAATTCTCCTTCTATTGTCTGTTTTATTTCAATATAGATCCACAGCTTTTTAGTCTTGGAGCAGCTTTACTATCTTTTTAATTATTTATTTCCTATATAATTTACCCTTCCTTAAAATCTGTTCTAGCCAGGTGTGGTGGCATATGCCTGTAATCCCATCACCCAGGAGGCTGTGGCAGGAGGATCACCATGAGATTAAGGCCAGCTTGAGCTACATACTGAGAATTTGTCTCAAACAAAAAATCTTTTCCAAATCATCGATCCCTCATACTCTCTGTGAATCATTGAACATTTGTAGCTCATCCTTACAATTTAGCATAAATTGATATACTTATTTCATGTGTTTAGGTCTTCTAGAATGTATATGAAATAACATTTTTATTATATAGTAATACAGTTATGCTGTAGTCCATTTGTATAGAATAGAAAACACAAAATTTAAATAATCTATGATTCCACCATCTAAAAATAATTACTGCTTGTATTGCGTCCTTTCGAGTAGTTTAATTAGTAAAATCATAGCTGATTAGCTACTACTAGCCATGTGATATTAGTTAATGATTAGTTAAGTGTATGGCCATGATATGTAAGAGACTTCAGCCTATGCAGAGTTTGGTTTCTAAGAGGGGTCCTGAAGCTGATCCCCTGCAGCTACTGAAGGGTGACTGTACTCCTAATTCCTGGCCTAGCATGGAAGGAGCAAAAGTGAATGGCGACCAGCTCATTTGTCTTCTTGGTATTTAGTATGGGCAGTCCCACTTCCCAATAACTCCTTCAGTTTTAGGCAAGCCAGGATAGGTGGTCACCGTAGAGTCAAATCAATGCACGATGGAGACCACCAAGTCAGGCAGAAGTTATGCAACATCTGATGTGTTTATCGTCTGGGTGCAGATGGGCCAAGGGAAAAAGGCCACTGGCACTGAGAGGAGGGTGTTTATGATTGATGTAGGGGAGGGTGTATTGGTTGATAATGTTAATGAATTTTTTTTTAATTTTATGATTAATGCTTTTGATGTCATATCTAAAATTCCCATTTCCAGGCCGGGGAGTTAGCTCAGTGGTTCCAGCGCCTGTCTTGCAAACGCAAGGGTTTGATCTCCGGTAACCACGTAATAATACTGGGCGTGGAGACTCACCCCAGCAGCAACCAGTACCACATACCACAGTGCCGGGCGTGGTGGCTCACGCCTGTAATCCCAGCACTCGGGAGGCAGAGGCAGGAGGATTGCTGTGATATGAGTTTGAGGCTGAGCTCAGGGCCAGCCTGAACCACAAAGTGAGACCCTGTCTCAAAAAAACCTTAAAAAAAACAAAGAAAAGGCCATTGAATTATCTTGGAATTTTTGTTGAAAATCATTTGTGTTTATATTTTTGGATCTGTTTGGGGCCAATTTTCTACTCCATGGGTTGACATGTGTCTCCTTATGCCAATACCACACTGCCTTGATCACTGTAAAGCTTAAAATCAGAAATTCAGTTTGTTCTTTTTCAAAATTGTTTAGATCTTTCCACATCTGTCTTCCTAAATTTTAGAATCAAATTTGAAATTTTCTACCAAAAAAAAAAGCCTAACAGCAGTTTGTTTGGGATTATGTTTATGTTGACTCCATAAATCAAGTTGAAACAAATTACCATCTTCTTATCCATAAATAGTGGTATATATTTCTGTTTATTAAATCTTTAGTTTCAGCAACATTTTTAAATTTTGGTTATACTGATTTTGTACATATTTTGTTCAATTTGAAATTATTTCATTTCGGGTGCAACTGAAAAAAATGTTTAAATTTTTATTCTAACTGTTCATGGCAATGTATACAGAAATGCAATTAGTTTTTGTGTATTACTCTATTAAACTCATTGCAAGTATTAATAACTTTTTAAAGATAGCTTAGGGATTTTTTTGTGTGTTCTCTCAGTAAATGCAGTTTAACTTTTTCTTTCATAAGTAATTATTTTTCATTTGTGCATTGGTTAAGAATGAATAGAAGTGGTACAGTGTTGAATAGCAGTGCTGAGTGTCTTTGCCTTGTTCCCTTGTGGAAAGCACTTATTATTTAACCATTAACTTATGTTAGCTAAAGGTTTGTTATTTGTTTTTCTTTTGCCTTTTATTAGTTACTTTATATATAACCTAATTGATGTGTTTAAATTTAAATGTTCCAGCTTCTTTCTTTTCCTTCCTGTAATTTTTTCCTTTTGTATCTTATTTTACAGTATCAGGCTTCTTATTTTTCCATTGTTTTCCTGTTTGCTGATTTATACTGGGTTTTTGTTGTCTTGAGTTTGCTTTGTTTTTGTGTTTGTTTGTTTGTTTGTAGTAAGGGAGATTGAACCCGCAGCCTTCTGACTGAACTGCACCGCCAGCCCTTTCTGTTTTTTATCTTCAAACAATCTTGCTATATTCCCCAGGCTGGACTGGAATTGTCTGTCTTCATGCCTCAGCCTCCCCAGAACACTGGAGTTACAGTTACGAGACACCTACCTAACCCACTGTACGTTCTTTTATTGTCATTTTGGTGGTTATCTTACCACAGCTTTTCTCAAATGTGATTCTGTGGGTGAATTAAGTAAGCCCCAATGTTGGAAGGCATTGTCTCAGTATGTTATGGATTAATGTCTTTGTTAATAAATCTATTCTGTAATTAACTGCATACCCTCCTAGAAAAATTATGAAAATAGTCCTTCAAGTAACTTTTGTGGTTTTTTTGAAGGAAAATTCAGTTAAATTTTTTTTTTCATTGTGCTAGGGATTAAACCTAAGTCTTTCACTTGGTAACCCCATGTTCTACCACAGAGTTTGGTTTTTTTCTTTTTTTGAGTTACTGTTTTATTGTTTTTGGAGCTGTGGTTGGTAAAGATTGTCCTAGAAATTATAACACATATTCTGGATTTAGTAGTTTACTTTCATTTACTCCTTGGAAGACAGTGTTAAAGACTACAGATTTTACAACTAGCGGTAGAATTTAGTTCTATTTATTTCCATCCTCTTCTACTGTTTTTGCTATATATGATAATTTCATATAGTATTATAAACTCCACAAGTCATTCCTATTGCTTTAATCATCAGTACACATTTTGACTTACCCAGATACTACTTTTTCAGTACTCTTTGTTTCTTTGACTACCTTGCTTACATTTGGGTTTTTTGTTGTTGTTGTTGTTGTTGTTGTTTTTCTTTTTTCTTTTTTGAAGAATTCTTTAGAATATCTTTTAGGGCAAGACTGCTGGTAAAAGTTTTTCTTTACTTTTATGTAATTTTTTTCTTTCTGTTTTTTTTTTTTTTTTTTTTTTTTTTTTTTTTTTTTTTTTTTTTTTTTTTTTTTTTTTTTTTTTTTTTTTTTTTTTTTTTTTTTTTTTTTTTTTTTTAATCATGCTAGTGATGGAATCCAGGGCATCATGCATAGCTAGGCAAAAGCCATAGCACTGAGCTACATCCCAGCCCCCTTCAGTTTTATTTTCATATAGCGTCTCAGTAGTTTCCCAAGCTACCTCAAACTTTCAGTTCTACCTTAGTCTCCATAACAGTTGAGATTACAGGCCTGTGCTACCACCCCCAGGTGAAAATGTCTTTAACTTTTCTTTAAAGTATCTTCTCTTATGAGTTCCAGGTTGGCGCTATTTGTTTATCATCACTTGAAAAGCAGCATTCCATTGTCTTCTGGTTTCCTTCATTTTTATTAAAGTTAGTGCTGAAAGATGATTCTCCATGGGCTCTTGTGTTTCTGTATATCTTACAAACAGAGGCATTGACCACCTTCATTTTGGATTATTTTTTAAGAATGTTGTATGATAAGCAGCCTCTGAATCCAGTGATAGTGTCTCTCTGAAGTGAGGACAGTTGTCTTTAGCACCTTTTATAAAAGACTTGGGTGTCAGAGTTCTTGTAGGCCTAGGTTCTCCTGCACTGCAACTTAGTACATGTATCACATGTGGGAACTGAGGTTCTGGAGCTGAGTCAAGTGCTGCTGTTCTGTCTACTCTTGCTGCCATAATAAGTGCTTTGTTTCTCACCTGCATGTCACACATCTTTGAAAGACCATGAGAGTTGTAGGTTAACTTATTATCTTTCAGGCCATATAAAATCCCAGATATTTTCATTTTTAGCAGTTTTATTGACAAAGAGGGGTGCTTTCTAGAAGAAAAGCTATGAAGAACTTACAGGCCCCAAAAGGATTTGAGGGAGGTTAATAGGAATCAGTAGCAAACATGTTGACCATATGACATACACATTCAGCTTAATAGTTTTTCCACTTATTGCTTAACTTTTTCTACTTACTGCTTATTAATGGTTTGTATTAGAGAGGTGCTTCTAGGCCAAATTTAAGAAGCATGTTCAAATGTAGGGTGCAAATAATGCCCAATTGTAGCAGGTCTCTTGTTTCTAACTATTTATCAGTTTAGTGATTAGCCTAAAGTTTATCTCATTGTAAGAATTAGTAATTAAGATTGATACTGGGCGAGGGAGTTACAGGTGGCACATACCTGTAATCCCAGCATGCTGGAAGGCTAAGACAGGAGAACTGAAAATTCAGTCCTAGTCTGAGCAATGTGGGCCATAGGAGCAATGGGAGAAATGGAAGACCTTGTCACAAAAAATAAGGGCTGGAGATGTAGCTCAGCACAAAGGTCCTGGATTCAATCAACAATACCACAAAAACAAGAAATTCATTCTGCATAAACAGACGTTTCTGCCCCCTCTTAGACAAGTTATACAGTCTCAGAAATTTATGATCATTAGAAATGGAAACCAAGTAAATTACTGTAACTTCAGCTGGTTTGCTTGGGAGGTGAGGAGTAAGGTGACTAATTCTTAGTAAAACTGCAAATAGAGGTGTCTTACTATTCAGTCCTACCTGTATCTACCACTCTTAGACCCAGTTCAAGGTGGTAGTAAAAGGCCGTAGAGTTTGTTTTGCAGTGGATCTGAAGTGCAGTAAAGAAATTTGGACACCCTTGAAGGGAAGGAGACGTCTCTCAGACAAAACTCCTATTGGAAGTTTATAAAAATGGATATAGAAGATGGAATTCATTGGAAGGGTTTTGATTTATCTTTGATTTTTTTTCATCAATACCTTTTACCCCAAATAACAAAGCTAAATAAGGCCTAACCAACTTCATTTCCTTTTTGTAGGCTATTTTTGCACTTCTTACCTTATATATGTTAATAAATCTCTCATGTTTTGGCTCTAACTTAATCACACTTTCCTAATCATAGTTATCTTCCTAGATTTTCTGTGACAATCATATGGAGTGCCCAGTATCAATCTTAATTACTAATTCTTACAATGAGATAAATTTTAGGCTAATCACTAAATTGACAAATAGAATTAGAAACAAGAGATCTGCTGCAATTGAGCATTATTTGCACCCTATATTTGAACATGCTTCTTAAATCTGGCCTAGAAGCACCTCTCTAGTGCATACCATTAATAATGCATACCCTCCTATGAATGATTATTGTGATCCATTACTTGTTGATTCTTCCCATTTATCTTCTCAAAAGGTAACTTTCAGTGTTTTGAAGCATCCCCATATTGTCATGATATTTATAGACAAATACATTGATTTGTTTCACCTAAAACTTTCTTACAGTATAGAAATGCATTCCATTTGGATTTTATCATTCTAGATGGAGAACCAGCCTCAGAAGAAGAAATAACAACAAAAAGTGAATCACTAACTAAAGAATTTGGCAACTCCAGAAAGGATGTTCTGCAAGATTCTGAAGGCAAAGAATTCAATAAACTTGGGGATAAGTCAAATGAAAAGGATCAGAACTTCTTTAAAAAAAGACAACATAGCTGTGGTGAATGCGGCCAAAACTTTGCTTGTACTGCAAGCCTCATTCAGCACCAAAGAACCCACCAGGAAAGACCTTACGAATGTGATCAATGTGGAAAAGCGTTTAGAATGAGCTCAGCCCTCGTGCTGCATCAGAGAATTCATACTGGGGAAAAACCCTATCCTTGTAATTGGTGTGTTAAAAGTTTCAGTCGAAGCTCAGACCTTATTAAACATCAAAGAGTCCACACTGGTGAAAAACCTTACAAGTGTGATGAATGTGGGAAAGCCTTCAGTCAGAGCTCAGATCTTATTATACATCAGAGGATCCATACAGGAGAAAAACCTTATCAGTGCAGTCAGTGTAGTAAAAGTTTTAGCCAGCGCTCAGATCTGGTTAAGCATCAGAGAATCCACACTGGAGAGAAGCCTTATACATGTAACCAGTGTAACAAACATTTTAGCCAGAGTTCTGATGTTATAAAACATCAAAGAATTCACACTGGGGAGAAACCTTATAAGTGCGATGTGTGTGGAAAAGCCTTTAGTCAGAGCTCAGATCTTATTCTGCATCAGAGAATCCACACTGGAGAGAAGCCATATCCGTGTAATCAGTGTAGCAAAAGCTTTAGTCAGAACTCAGACCTTATTAAACATCAAAGGATCCACACAGGAGAGAAGCCTTATAAATGTACTGAATGTGGGAAGGCTTTTAACCAGAGCTCTGTTCTTATTCTGCATCAAAGAATTCACACTGGAGAGAAGCCCTACCCATGTAGTCAATGTAGCAAAACCTTCAGTAGGCTTTCAGATCTTATTAATCACCAGCGAATTCACACTGGAGAGAAACCTTATCCTTGTAATCAGTGCAATAAAATGTTTAGTCGAAGGTCTGATGTTGTGAAACATCACAGAATTCATACAGGTGAAAAACCCTATGAGTGCGAGGAGTGTGGGAAAACCTTTAGTCAGAGCTCCAACCTTATTCTCCATCAGCGAATCCACACTGGAGAAAAACCTTACCCGTGTACTGATTGTTCCAAAAGTTTTAGTCGGCGATCAGATCTCGTAAAACATCAAAGAACGCACACTGGAGAGAAACCGTATGTGTGTGATCTGTGCAGTAAAAGTTTCAGTCAAAGCTCAGACCTCACAAAGCACCAGAGGGTGCACTCTGGGGAAAAGCCGTATCGTTGTGCGAATTGCGAGAAAGCCTTCAGTCAGAGTTCTGACCTTATTCTTCATCAGAGAATCCACACTGGAGAAAAACCGTACCCGTGCACACAGTGCAACAGAAGTTTCAGTCAGAACTCAGACCTTACAAAACACCAGAGAATCCACACTGGAGAAAAACCCTATGAGTGTAATGAATGTGGGAAGGCTTTCAGTCAGTGCTCTGCTCTTATCTTGCATCAGAGAATCCACACTGGGGAGAAACCATATTCATGTGATCACTGTGGCAAAAACTTCAGTCGACGCTCTGATCTCACTAACCATCAGAAAGTCCACACTGGTGAAAAGCCATTTAAATGGGATGACTGTGGGAAAACTTTCAGTACAGACACCAGTTTAACTGCACACCAGAAAATTCACCAACGGGAGAAGTTTTACCAGTGTGTTCAGTGTGGCAGAAGTTTTAGTCAACTCCCTGATATTATTAATCACAAGAAACTGCAGTGTGGGGAAGACAGTTTAAATGGGATGAATGTGGAAAAACCTGGAGCATACACTTTATTCAGTACCAGTGATAACATGCCAGAACAATCCTATGAGTGCTACTGACAGACATGAAAAATTGTAATCAATGTTCAACACTTATGCTACATTATTTTAAAATACTACTAGGAAGGAAAATTAGTTCAGTTGTCACAGTGAAAATTTAGCTCAGATCTTAGACATTATTAAAATTTCTAAGTAGTGTGAAGAGTTGTGGGAAAAACTTCAATGTGAATAAAATTTTAATAGAATGTCAGTAATCAATAAAAAATTCCTATGTATTATAATTTAAAGAAAGCTCTAGTCTTTTTTTTTTTTTTTCCGTCTAGTGCCAAGGACCAAACTTAGGACCTTGTGCTTTTGAGCCAAGTGCAGTGCCACTGAGCTAAATCCCCTGCCCTAAACCAGTTTGTTTTCACACATAAATCATAAAAGTTGTACCTTTGTAAAAATTATTTATTGACTACAGAATTTATATATTTTAAAAATCAGTGTGCAGAGGTACTCAAAGGAAGGTATTGAAAGAATTTCAAAAGGAAATGAGTTAGTTTTAGAATCTCAAACCTTTACTGAGTCCAGGTTTCTATTTGTACAGAAGTTATTTGTAGAAGTTACTTCAAAAAATATAGGAAAAACTTAAATCTGCTCTACATGACAACTAGAGTCATATCTTATGATGATGCTACATATCTGTCTATAAATTTCTTATGCATAAACATGCTGTGCCAAAAAAAAAAATACTATGCCATTTTGGTTTTAAACTTACTAGCTAACTCTGTTGCTGCTTCTCAAGTTTTGTTGGTCTCATTTTGTTTTTCCTAGTGAACATGAGTTTGTACAAGTTCCTGTGGGGTGCACAGCAAATGCTGGTGTGTTTCACTGTCAGTGAAGCAGTCTATAAACGTATTGCTTTGAAATTACTTTTTACTACCATTTAATCACAGCTTTTAAATATGTGAAATGGGCTGGTGGTTTAGCTCAGTGGTTCTGGCGCCTGTCTTGCAAGGACAAGGGCCTGGGTTCCATCCCTGGAAACCGCATATAACAATGCTGGGTGTGGTGACCCATGCTCACCAGCAATCAGCACCACATAGCAGAGTGCCAGACGTGGTAGCTCATGCCTATAATCCCAGCACAAAAGAGGCAGAGGCAGGAGGATTACTGAGTTCACAGCTGAGTTCAGGACCAGGCTAAACTGTAGAGCAAGACTTTGTCTCAAAAAACTAAAAAAAAAAAAAAAAAATGTAAAACAGAATTTTTTTTTAATTTCCTGATTTCTTGTGTGAAGGATTTTCTCTTACTATATATAGCTATCTTTTGAACAAAAATGGTAACTTCGATATGATTTATAGTAAATATACCAATGCCCCCCATTGATAGGAGATGTCCTGAGACCCACAATGGAATGCTAAAGCCTTTGATATTACCACACTATATGATACAATGCCTTGTCTTAACCTCTTAATATGCACTGAGGGTATAACTTAATTTGAGGCAAGCAGCAAAACTAGCATAATTTTTCTGCCCCTCACACTTTTACAGATAGAAGATTCATTCTTAACCATAGATCACAACTTCAGTTGTGGTGAGTTTTTTCCCCTTAAATCAGAAACTTCCACTTTTTACTTCAAGGAACCACTCTAAAACTTCTCTTTGGCATATCCAAATTGCCATTAAATCTACTCTTGCATATTTGGCCATTACTGAGTAAACTAAGGATTATTTAAACACAAGATATGCCTTAAGACATAGTCCATTTGATGACCAAGACAGCTAGTAAGTGACTTAATGGCAGGTAGTGTATACAACATGGATACTGTTATGGTTTATATCTAGATTGTGGAAAACACAATTTTCTATCTTCTAACAAATGGAATTGTCTGTATCTCACACTCTTGCTACTCTGAACAGCACTTCCTGGACACACCAGTGCCTGTTTGTTGTACACAGCTATAAAACAAGGATAGCCTCGGAGGAGTGGGGGGCTTTCTGTTCCCACAATTCCCCTTCCACTTAGCCCCCTCCCTCAATAACTTTTCTGATTCCTCCCATGCCACCTGAGTTAGCCAGTCGAGATCCACTGTGAACCATCTGCCCAGCCCACAGGGAAGAGGTCAACTACCCACTCCTGCTTAGGATAAAATAGTCAACCCTCCTTTGTTCCACAATAGAACGCACCTGCTGCCTCATACTTACTTTCATGTGCAGAAAAAAAACTAAAATTGCTTTGCCAAGATATCTCATTCTATAACTGAGTGTGTTCTTTCCAGCACCGACAAATTGAGTCTTGGGGCTTATTCTAAATGAGATGTCCCTCCAAAACCTCTTGTGTTTATAAATGGGTGTTTGAGGTGATGTTCATGAGGGTGTAATATTCACCAGTGAATTAGCCTACTGATGAGTTTATAGCCAAGTATGTTGTTGGAAGCTCAAGGCACGGACTGGATGGATGATTTTTCTGTCTTGAGCTCTCTGCTTCCTGTGGTCATGCCATGAACTCTTCTCTTCTGTAGACCTCTGCTATGCTATCCCGCCTTTGTTATGGCAAAGCAGAGCAGTTCAGTGCTATAGCCAATGTTACAGCTCCAAGTCATGGCTATCAAAACTGGAAGACTCGGGGGCCGGGGAGTTAGCTCAGTGGTTCCAGCGCCTGTCTCGCAAGCGCAAGGACCCGGGTTCGATTCCCCAGTAGCCACATAACAATACTGGGTGTGGAGACCCACACCCAGCAGCAACCAGTACCACATACCACAGTGCCGGGCGTGGTGGCTCACGCCTGTAATCCCAGCACTTGGGAGGCAGAGGCAGGAGGATTGCTGTGATGTGAGTTTGAGGCTGAGCTGAGGGCCAGCCTGAACCACAAAGCGAGACCCTGTCTCAAAAAACC
>PVIR01040167.1:0-13501 GCA_004026965.1 Petromus typicus | reverse complement strand
ACCAGTAATGTCCCGTGTCCGCATCCAGAACAGTCCTGGGAGATCTGTGTGCTGTCTCTTGTACTCCGAGTTTGTCTCACAGGCAAATTTATCAGATCCGATTTAAATCCACGTTGGGCGCCAAATGTAGTAAACAGGAGAAGGGAATGTAACTAGAACTTTTGCATTAAGTTCTAGTCTCCTGTGAGTTCATGGCACATGGTGAAATAATTAATAATTAGGCAGAAATGAGACTTAGAGAAAACTGAGCTTGAGTCTGATCCATGCTACTCTGGGCAGCGAGGACTCTGGACTCCAGCCTACCACACCTTTTATTATCTATATTCCAAAATGCCCAGAAAGGCAGGGCCACACCAACAATAGTCCTAGAGAAGTTATGTAGATGAGGATTCCTGGGGGTAAGGCAGATGTCAGCAGTAGTCCTTGAGAAAGGGGAGATCCGGTGCATTTCTGCCCTGAAGCATCACAGCATGTGGGACCATTGAGTCCCTGTTACTACCAGAGATGAAGATAAGAGTCAAGTCCAAAGTCCATCAGCAGGCAGGAATTCCTAAAAAAAAAAGAGGAAAAGAAAATAATTACCTAAAAGACTAATTCAGCAGATGGAGTCTATCAAGTCTCAGAGAAGGCCACTATTTTAAATTCTAGCTTTACTTTTTTCTCAGTCACCAGTTTACATTTGTTTTAGAAATTTTCTCAGTGTATTTGTATGTTGTAAAACTCAGCCTTTTGACCTTAGGTTAGCAGTTTCTTGCTACACATAACAAAAGAAAGGAGCTACTGATTTGTAACTCATTAATACATGTTAACATAAAAAAAAAATCATACCTCAAGAAAAACAGAGCCTAATGTATTTTAAGAATGCTCTTACTACTAGACTGGAATGTCTGGGGATCAGACAGAAAAGAAGAAGAAAAATAGATATTGTTTATTTGAATTTATTTGCATTTAAATAGATTAAGGATCTCATTTTGAAAACTGCTGCAGTTTCATTTTAAATCAAGCCACGTTTGAATACACCCATTTCAGCATTTTTAAATACTTGTTTCCCATTAAAGCACTACATACATTTAATTTCCTCTATTGAAACTCTACTGAGATAACAATATACAGAAAAAAGCAAGAACACTTAGGGCAATCCACAGTCAGATGTAACAGTACCCCTGTAGTACATTCCATCTCAGTGCCTACAAAAATACCGAATCTGACTAAATAGATTCTTACTTTCCTAAATCTGGATAGATTCTACCCTACTACTAACAGAAGACACTAATATCACTATTTTTTTCACAAAGAAGATTTTGTTTACATTTGCTTCCTTTTTCCTTGGCTCTAAACCAAATGAACTAATGTGTTTTAAATATTTCCTTTTGTCCAGTGATCTTGAAAGTCATACTGGATGTTGTAAAGAATGTCTACTGAAGGAGGAAAAATAATGAGATTATAACAAAAATGAAAGGAAACAAATTTTATGTATATCAGGGGGTGATAGGGTGGGTAGGGTTATGGGAAAAAATGAGAATTAAGTTGTGTCTTATACTGATACAAATCCCCATTGTGGAATGCAATCATGGTGTGTATATGTAATGTATCAATAAAGATTTCAATTTTTAAAAAAAAGAGTCAAGTCCAAAGTCCATCTGCAGGCAGGAAGTCCTGGTCAATATTGACCTTGCAATTCCCAAACAGGGTGGTTCCCAACAAAGTCCTATAGGGAAATTAAGACCTGTGTATTTCTTTTCCCATGATAGTTTAAAACTATGTATTAGACATTCACTATATGTTATCAAATATATGGACAAATAGATGACAGCGATATATATGGTGGATGGGTGGATGGATAAACAGATGATTGGTGATAGAGAATAGAGATAATGATGGTGATGAGAGATATGAGACAAAGCATTCAGAGCTTGTATCTCTAGCCTTGAGAGGATGTTGCTATGGCTACTTTGAAAGCCCAGACTGACTAGGATTTGGGTTCATACGCTTCCTGGAGCTTCTTGAGAGCTATGTGAAGAACAGTTCTGACCTTATGCAATTGCCTTCCTCAGAGTGCCCACCTGGCAACACTTCTAATTTCCTAAGAGGACCAGATGTCCCAATTTGGGCAAAAGAACCTCCTGAGAAAATAGCCTGCAACCAAGAATTCATGCCAGAATATTCCCAGGAGGGAGAGAAAATGTTCCCACCCTATCACTTGTTTGGACATGGCTTCCCAAATATAGAAGCTTTCCAATCTGTGGAACTGCCCCTGTCTGCAGATGACCATCAATGAGTAGGATTTTTTTCTCCAAATTCTATACATTCTTGTACTTTCTTTATTTCCTTGTGGAAAGTAGAGAAAACTCCTTTGTTTATATCATGGGCAAAACTATACAAAGAATTTTGATTTGCTTGGAAGTATAAAATACCTGTATACAAGAGTAACCTAGTTCAAGGTAGCTTGTCCTTCTTTATCCAAATGTAAGATCTAGCTAACATTTCAGATCTCTTCCATTCATCAATCATTTACCCCAGTGCTCATGAGGAAAATAATTCATACCTGGTCCGAGGTAACCACCGGTCATCCAGGGACACAAAGTACACACATTAAAGTTTTCAGTTATCAAGGATCAGATACTTGGCTGCAGCTTAAGTTTAGCAAGGGGTGGCCCAGAAGAGCACACAATAAAATTTGGGGCAGCCAACATTTGCAAAGCACATTTCCAGGGACACCAGCTTGGGAAGCAGAGAGCAGAGTCCACAATGAAATAGGGACCACATCTGTGACTCCAAATTCCATGACTTCCTGAAACACTAAACTCTAAGGCTCCTTAATTAAACTGAGTAAAGAAACTAAAAGGAAAGAGGATAGTACAGAGAAAAATGTGATGGGTTCCAACAGTAGTTCTCAAAGTGCAGTTCCTCTGTACCTTCCCCCAACAACACTGCCTGGAAACTACTAGAAAACTCCTCAGTACCACCTGAAAGCTGCTCACTAGAAACTCTGAGAGCGGAGCTCAGCAATCTGCACCTTAGCAAGCTCTCCGGGAGACGCTGATAGACTCTCCAGAACTTAAGGACCATTGGAATACTGTCGATAAGATGGCTCCAGGAAATTACATGCAAATTTCCTCACTCATACCTCAAAGTATACAACAGGTCAGGGCAATATAATCTTGAGGTCCTAGAATCCCAGCCTAAATATTTTCCTACAGTACCTCCTGGACAACACCACTTACTGGGTACTAGACTATACTGCCAAATTTAATAGATTACAGAATTTAAGCAACTTTGCTTAGCTAGTGACAGGTCCTAAATTTATCTCTAGACATTGCCTTGTTGCATTATGACAATCAGACTTGTAAAATATACTCCTTTCACAAAATTCTTTTCTCTCACTCTAAGGTATCCTGTTGCTGAAAATTACTCCAATGTGTTTCTAAGATATGTTGAGTCAAATTACTAGGACCCATTTCAATTTCCTTCTCATCCACCTTTTCCCCAATAACCAGAGAAACTTATTTTCTTCTGTCTCATCTATTTTCTCATATTCATTTCCCATTCTCTCCCCACACTGGCCTTATTAGTGCTCCACAGTACTCCTGAGAGCATACCTGTGTGAAGGAAAAGAAATCTCTTGTATTCTGAGGAGTAACCTATTCATAGAAATTTTCACAATGCCTTTCAAGTAAAGAAGTACTTTCAAAAAACTTTAAAAACTATAAAAACTTTCCAGTCAAATCCTTAATCCTCCTCTTGATTTTCTGAAGTTTAATTTATATTAGCACATATGTTAAAACTGTGTTGTGTTTCACCTTGAGTATATTTAGTCATGTTTCTTCAGTCCTGTGGCTGTTTTGTAATTCCTGAATGCGAGGTGGCTGCTGAGTCCCCACACAATCTTTTCTGCAGCTCTGAGCTGTGTCTTTGTGTCTGCACTTGCTAGCTGAATTCTAGGTTTTACGCCTCTGTTACCTGGACAGAACCTAGCAGAAACTACGCTCCATTACAGCCAATCAGTCACATCTATTCAATGTTTCGTAAAACATTGTAAGGAAATACATCACTGTAGGCTGGCCTGATTACCCAAATACCATTTGCAGTGTTTATTCCCATGAATTAATGTGCTCTGGTTCCAAGGGCACCTTCTCATCACGTCCATACTCGGCAGAAGGAACAAGGCAGTTCTCTAAGGTCTCTTTTATAAAGGACTGATCCCACTCACAAGGGCCTCACCATTCTCGTCTCATCCGCTCCAAATCCCTACCTCCTAATACCAGCTCCCTGGATCATTTCACCCTGTGATCTCAGACCACTGCATGCTCCTAACCCATTCGTCACTAGAACACATTTGGAGATGTCCTTGCTCCCTGAGAAACACTGGAATTCTTCAGGGCCAAGATCTGTTTTTAATGTGTCTTATCCTTAGTATCAACCAAAACATATGAAATGAAACAACAGCTTTGAAGAAAAAGAATGAGGAGAAGGAGAAGGAAACAAAAGAATGAGTGGGAAGGGCTGGGGATTTAGCTCACTGGTTCCAGCACCTGTCTTGCAAGCACAAGGGCCCAGGTTGGATCCCCTGGTAACCATATACAATACTGGGCTCATGTCCAGCAGCAATCAGTACCACAGACCACAGTGCCGGGTGTGGTGGCTCACACCTGTAATCCCAGCCCTTGGGAGGCAGAGGCAGGAGGATTGCGGTGATGTGAGTTTGAGGCTGAGCTCAGGGCCAGCCTTAACCACAAAAGCAAGACCCTGTCTCAAGGAAAAAAAAAAAAAGAATGAGTCGGGGGTGGGGGGGAGGACCAGTGAATTCCTTCTTTTCTTGTCCCAGTGTTCTGCTCCCAATGCAGCAAATGAGCCTGGGGATTCAAATTAACACAAAGAGGCTGTAGAAATTGTCTTTGTTGATCAGCTGGCATAAAGATAGACAAATTAAGGGTACAGCCTGGTTCAGTGTTCAGGAGCTTCAAATCTGTGTTCACAAGAACCACACACCTGGAGAGCAGCTGCTGAGAAATACACTTGTTTTGTATGAGGGAGAGAGATGAGGAGAGAGGAAGGGAGAGAGAGAGAGAAAGAGAGAGAGATCTTGCATGAATCTTTATTCATAGATCGGAGACATTAGGCTTTGCAAAGTCAGTGTTTAGACTGGACCAATTCAAGACATCTCCATTCAAATTGCCAGAGATCACAACTTTCATGCCAACGGAACTTGGCCTCTCTGTCAGTGCCCTGCAGTACTACGATGAAGAAGAAAAGTCAAAGACTCCACAGTCTGGGAGGATTTTCTAGGCCATTCCAGGGAGACTAGGGCTGCCTGGAGGGTGGCGCACAGTCCACAGCCTGCCAGCACCTTTGCAGCACCAGTAAGACAGCTCAGCTGTTCTCCATATGACAGAACTGAAAAGCTTCGTTCTCAGAGCCAGTCTTTGTTCACTTTGGTGAATGAAGGCCAGGAATTGCTTAGGAGGAAGGGGTGTTGCTCCTAGAGAAACTATGAGCAATCCTTCTAACGAAGGAGGCCAGAGAGGAATGACTTCCGCACTCTGCACACACATCTAGAAGTAGGGACGGGTCGGTGTGGGTAGCATTCCTGTGGTACAAGAAGAGTGAGACTCAACTCCTCCCCAGGAGACCCCAGATAACTGGGAGAACAGCTTCTGCCAGGACCCCACTGGTGTCCCTTCCCGTCCCTCATGGCCCCCCTCCTCCCACCCAGGATCTGGTCCAGTTGTGCAAAGGACTTTTCTTTAAAAGAGTTCTTCTGCTACCCCCAAAGTGTAGGGTTTGTCCAGAGCCACATCTAGGAGCATTATCATTAGTGCTCACAGAGAGAGCTGCACTGAGACAGGCGATGTTGATTAATGAAGGGCCATTTAACCAGCATGTTCCTTCAGGAGAGAAGGGTAAGCCTGTTGCAAGCACCACAACCTAGGCCTTTTAAGGTGTAGCCTATGGAAGAGCAGATGCAAAACACATGTCAGCGCCTACTGTGGGACATAGGTTTTATAACCCAAACCTCAGGGCTGGTAGCTGAAAGGTACTTTTAAATAGAATCCATTTAATCGCCATACATCTCTCTTTTGTTTTTTAAAGACATATTTGCCCTTTGTCTCTCCTCAGTTTATTAATTTTTCATTAAAATATTAATCCTTACTATTTTATTATTTTTAATATTTTATTAACAATATTTTATTATATAATGTTTAATAATAAATAATATTATATAATATTCAATAATAAATATTTTATTATTATTAATCCTTAATTAATTGTTTAACATTAATATTAAAATATTAATCCTTTCTATTTGCCTCCCAAGATGAACGTAGCATTCTATCAAATTTAATTCAGGGCCAGGGATTTAGCTCAGTGGTTCTGGCACCTGTCTTGCAAGCACAAGGGCGTGGGTTCGATCCCTGGTAACCACATACCATACTGGGCATGGAGACCCATGCCCAGCAGCAATCAGTACCACATACCACAGTGCTGGACGTGGTGGCTCATGCCTGTAATCCCAGCACTCGGGAGGAAGAGGCAGGAGGATTGCTGTGATGTGAGTTTGAGGCTGAGCTCAGGGCCAGCCTGAACCACAAAAGCGAGACCCTGTCTCAAAAAAAAGAAAAAAAAATTAATTTATATCACTTTTTAAGGTGGAAAATATTACCACACTAAAGTTCCCTTCATCCCTTCCCCAAGTCACATGTCACTCCTTACTTCTGAGAAGTAACTAGGATGCTGGTGTGTGATCTCAGTGGCTTTATGAATTTACTGCACAATTAGGTATTCTTAGATGCTTAGGCCATTTCATATTTAAATCCATACAAATAGATTCATGCTGTACATAGATAAGGTTTGGCTGCTTTTTTCATCTACTTTTACATTTTTTAGATTTTTTTTGTTAAAATGTGACCAATCCATCTTCACATTTATATTTAAAAATGTAAACTGAGAGGTCCCTGACAACAGTACTCCTGTGATGTGATCCTGTCCCGAACGGCAAGAGAGTAATTTACACAGCTGTGAGATCTACCAGCACTGACAAAACCACAAAATGGCCATCACCATGTAACTCTTGCACTTGGAGAACACTTTATCTTTTCAGAGCATCCTTTCATCATCTAGTTCAATCTCACCAAAATCTACGAGGCTCATGGGGACTCATTTCCTTACTTATAGGGTGAGGAGTTGGATAATGGCCGGTCAAGAGCCTAAGTCAGACATGATATTCCAACTTTGCAGGTAGATCAATCCGGCCTCGGAAGTATGAAGAGAGTTGCCTGTTATCACAGTCCCAATTACATGCACAGGAAGACTTAAACTCTTAAACTCCTTTATTCAAGGAGAGGCCCTTCACTCCCACAGGCTCAAGCTTATTCCAGTATTTCCACTCCTGCTAAAAAAGGGTCACTTGCACATAAACATGAACTTTTTTTAGCCACTTTTATTGGTTATGAAGAGTATAGGGATATGATTCTACAGTATGGCGATATTATCAGATTTTATTACCAGAGGCCAATTTCTATGAAAAGACAACAGAGACAGAATCTAATTATTTTAAATAATTATGGTTATTACTACATGCAGAAACATTAAAACTGTATCTAAGATTGTAACCAAAGGAAAGTGGCTCTTTTCAGTGCAATATGAAGCCCTATTCCACCAACAACTAAAATGTTGGAGATGCACGTGTCCTATACAACTTCCCTGGTTTCTTCACCAGACCTGCAGCCCCACAAGTAACCATGCAGCAGGCAGATATGCTCATTCAGTGGCACAGTCAGCATCTCAGCCTCACTGTGTCCCACACTCTGGGGATTAGAGGCTCAGGCAGGCCCGGCAGCATCTGGGACAACCCTCCCCCTTTCTGGGCATGCTGGCTTCAGGACAGGGATGATTCACATGAGTGTTCACAAATGCTGCCTTCTCTATTTCCCTGGAAACCAAATATAACTGAAATAATATGCAAAATCCTCTGGTTCTTCCACTCTATGTGGATTTTTAAAAATTAAAATATAGAATGTTAGGTAAATATCATTTGAATACACTAATATTTCACCTCCTGACTTATAACATAGAAGGATTTGTTCAGGAAGACTTTACTGGGAGGAAATCGTAAAACACTTTGTTTTCCTGCCCTGGCTGATAAATCTCATTGGTCAAAGCCCTGGATCACTGCCTTGCACGTTAAAGGTTCCATAAGCACCCGAGAAAAGAATGAATACACAGGTGCTAGCGCCTGTTGGGTGCTGCTAACATCTCCACTAGTTTTACAACTTGGAGTCAGCAAAAAGGGACATGGGAAGAATGCATCTGGCAACTACAGAGAGGAAAAGAATTTCTAAACAGTTCTCTAACAGCCCTTTACATGACAATATACACAAACAGCCCTCACATTAGCTGTCATTTGTATGGCTCATTTACAGACCTTTATGTTACTTCATCTAGAGGCTCTTCCTTCCACATCAGCATTTCACAGCTGAGGCATAACACGAAGACAAACTTCTAAAGAAACACTATTATTTGTGGGGACACGAAGCCTGAGTCTTCCCCCACTATGACCCCTGAGTGATGGATAGGCTTGGGCACAGGTAGACCTTGGAAAGTGTCAAATGCTGGCCCTGAAATAGTGTCCAGTATAGATGATGTCAGGTGAGTGGACAGCTCAGGCTATAGGGTGAGGTGCCTGTGACCTGCTGTTTCTGTGCCACGAGACACAGACATGAAAATCAACAGCAGTGTCCTAAGTCCCAGCCCCATGTAACCTTCCCCGGGGTCCTTGAGTCATCTGTCCTGTGAGGACCTCTGAGGAGATCAATGAGAAAGGAAAACTGGACAGGTGGCCCACCCAGAGGAAAAACATCCTTTCTGGGGGACCAGCAGAATTCACACCCACGATGGTGACCTCAAACGCTGGCCTCATCGAGGCCTTGGAGATCTTACTCAGAACTCAGGAGAGAAAACCAAAGGGGACAACCAAACGGGACTCAAAGGAGCATTGTTCTATCTATGGTAATAACGGCATTTCAGATAGTCAGAGCCCACTGGAGCCAAGGCTAGGCACAAGGGCAGCACGGCTAGTAGTCAGTCCACTCGGACTGCAGCTCAGTTGTATGAAAGGTAGTCGATGAGCCGGGGAGGGATATTCAACTTGGCAATTTTCTCCAGTCCTCGAACACCAGTAGCCTTCCTCAGGCTGACCCTGCAGAGCTGTGACAAGGTCAGAGGTGTCTCTGGAAAAAGGAGAAAAGGGAAGTCTGTGAGGTCAGCGGAATTTCAGGAAGGAGTACATCCTACAACCTAACTGCACGAAGACAGAACAAAGAAAAACCTCCTTTTGCTCTGCAATCAGATGGTTGGGCATACCTCTTCTGGAAGGCAACAGGTCAGGGACTAAGGAAGGAAGACCAGGAGGCAGAATTCTGATAATAGCCACAGATTTCATGCCATGAGTTTTCAGCTTATGGTAGGGGATTTTTTTTTCTGCTTTGATGGGATTTTTGTTTGTTTGTGAAATCATAGTGTTATCATTAAGCACATAGGTTTGCCAGCCAAAAACTGCTCTGTAGCTAGTGAGGCTGATTTGTCAATCATCCAGCCAAACGTGCACAAGAGCAAGATCCTTGTAGCTGGCTCCTGCTGCTCCAGGTTCCACTCTTGCCTAGGATGAGAACTGGTGATCTGCCTAAAACAGCTCCCCCAGACAAACTTCTCAAATGAACATCTGAATGGAAAAAGACAGGACACCAGGACTAATCACTAAGCTGCCATTGAAAACTCAGGAGGAACTAGCAAGCGAGGGGCCCAGATGAAGGATGGAGGTATTGGCAGGCTGGCACACAGAGTATCTGCAGAATGAGCTCACTTTCATAGTACTCGAAGCACTTGGCGGGGGCGCTGCTGCTCCAAGTGTAATCTGATGGCTTCTTCCCCCGGTTGTCCCGAGCGTAGATGTTGCCTCCAAACTCAATGAGCATCTCAATGAGGTCAACGTTCTTCACCTTAGCTGCGTGGTGAAGGGCTGTCTCATGAAGTTTGGCTGCGTTCACGTTGGCTCCTGCAGGACCAGAGGGGAGAACACATGTCACCAAGACCAGAACTGAGAACCGAGAAGAAAAACAGGCTCACACTTCATTCAGTACAGTATGCAGAAGCATGCAAAATCAAGACAGGTGGACACTGCTGTAGCCTTTCAAGACATTTTTAAAAATTCAAGAGGAGTAACTATGTTTTTTTCTTTATGAGAAGAGAGGAGAGCAATTATAAAGACATGTAGCTTCAAACAGAACCAAAAAGAAAAACAAAACAGAAAACATCCTCAGCGGTCAAACATCACTTCTGGTATCCTGTGTAGTTGCTTTCAGAGATCTTCACATTTCTGGAAACTCAAACTGAGTTGCTCAAGAGCTGCTGTCTGCCTGAAGACACAGACACACAGAACTTCTTCCTACCATGGTGACACGAGGCTCCAAAAGTACTGGCTGAATCAAAGAATGGATACTCCTTACATAGAAATGCTCTTTTACAAAATAGGAGAAATGAAGGGAAAATAGGTAATGTCCATGAAGGGTGAGCTGAGTTCAGTGTTGCCATCCTTATCTTTGTGGGGATATACAGAAAGATAAAGAATTAGTAGCTGAATACAGTATTTTTCAAAGCATTAAAAAAAATGGAGATTTTGATACAAGTTCTATTTGCGTAAAATGTCAGGTTTAGGGCACAGTCATCACTGATCCCACACAATGAGATTTCCTGGGGCCTCAGGAATTTGTTTGGAAAAAAATACCAACTTCTTTGAAGACTGTTTCTGACTACATAAGCAGGGTATCAAAGTAGATGAAAGTATTCTAAAGAGCTTGCAAATATCCCCACATCAACAAATTAATCCTCCAATAAGAGATACAAATCACACTTACAAAACATGCCACCAGCGTGCTACCACTGGGCAGTAACTTCAGAGAGACAAGAGAGTGGGAGTTAGCAGGCATAGGCTACTCCATTAGTAAGCTTCCTTGTCAAATACTATTTGAAAAACTCTGTTTGCTGTCTTAAAATATTTGTAATCCTCTAATGGAACATAAGAACTATGCTCATGCCAATGCTCACAGCATGACCCTGAAAATACAGCCAGCACTCCAACCTGGTCATGTAGGTGGACAAAAGCATTTTCATTGCCCTCAGCTGAAATTCAGAACTCAGATCAGAATAGAGGATCTCTCACCCAGCACGAAGGCTAGATTACCTAATTATTTAATCTGGCAAAATGAATTACAAGATGTATGTTTAAAACCAATAAATTAACCAAAAGAAATAGTTTCCCCATAATCCAACCACTGGGCACTCATTGAGGTATTCTTCCAAGACTTGCCTTAAAAAAGGAAAAGTAATTTTTTTTTTTAGGTTTTTTTTTTTTGAGACAGGGTCTTGCTTTGCAGTTGAGGCTGGCCCTGAGCTCAGCCTCACACTCACATCACAGCAACCCTCCTGCCTCTGCCTCCCGAGTGCTGGGATGACCGGCGTAAGCCACCAGGCCTGGCACTGTGGTATGTGGTACTACTGATTGCTACTGGGCATGAGTCTCCATGCCCAGTATGGTATGTGGTTACCAGGGATTGAACCCGGGTCCTTGTGCTTGCAAGATAGGTGCCAGAACCACTGAGCTAAATCCCCGGCCCCAGGAAAAGTAATTTTTATAGTAGTGTAGTCATAATGCAAGTGTAAATTTTAGCATCAAACTTATACGTGTAATGAAAATTAAATTTCAACATCAGCAGATTTTAAAGTTCAGGTAGCTTCCTATTATATTGTTAATTCTGGTAGTATTCTTGCCAACTGGGAGGGAAAGCAATCATCTCTGTTTTCACAGTGCAGAAAGAGGCAAGAGCAAAACAAAGCTTCTCTCAAGGTTAGAGGGAAACACAGAGGCTGGAAAAGCTCTAAAGGGAAAGTTCTAGAAAGCTCTACAAGCTCCTTTTCACACTGCTTACTGTCATGGTTCCAGAGACAAGGACTGGGATAGTGACTCTTTCAAAGTGAGTAGTGTACACTCTTTCAAGGTACACAATGGCATCTTTTCAAAATGTGTGCTTGGCATCATTTGACTGAGTGTTAGAGGGACGAAAGGCGAATAAAGAGGAAGGCTAGAATCATCACAGCAGTTAGCAACACCACACCATGCGCAGTGTGGAGGGGTCTTCATCATGGTGATGAGAACAGAGACAGGAAATATGAGCTCCAAAATAGTGATGTGCATTAAAAATATAGGCCTCAATTGATAATGTGTGTGTTTCAAAAGCACAAAGATATAAAACATATTCAGATATATATTATGAAAAGAAGATCAGAGAAAGGGGGAGGAAGAAAAAAGGGAGATGGAGGGAGGAAATGGGTAATTAAGTGGCTTTGTGTGGAGCTAGGACAAAATATGTGAAGTAAGAGGAAAAGGGAAGGCAAACCAGCAAACAAACAACCATATTTCTAAAACCTCCACATCATGCTTAAGAGAAAAGGGTCAAACCTGGCTCATTCCCAAACTCCTGATTTCAAAATAAAATAGGGTTAAGGTGGAATCAAACTAAAGCCCTGGCCATCAAAGTGAAGGCACTCCCCCAAACATCCTCCATCGATGCCAAAACAAGGGACAACCCTGGGACATAAACACAAATAGGTCAATATATGCTTTTTGTAACAAGAAACACAGAAAATACATGACAAAGGCTATGCCAGGAAGGTGGAAACATAATAATCCTCAACTAGCAGCTTCTAAGGGCTTCCAGTAGAGTTAAATATTTACTGCTAGTGATCAAATTAAAAATTACTTCACTGATTGCACTGGACTTTCAGCCTCGCCATCCCTTCTCATCAGCAAACACAATCCAGTGTTCTAGGATTCACCTTACAGCCTACCAAAAAAGTAGAGGACACAAGGGTCTGTGTGCCCACTCTGTGGGGCCTCACTCAGGTCACATGAAAGATGACTGCTGATATATTTTTCTAGAGGAAACAACTTTCCTTTGCTTTTTCCAAGTGCCCATGACCCAACCCAGGAATTCAGAATCATAACTTACAAAACTCCGTTTGTGAATACATAGGGTATGTATGTTACCTCTTCTCTTTACTTTTCTGTAGATTTGAAATGTTTCACAATGAAAAAGTAATTTCTAAGAAAAAAAAAAAAGATAATCTACTTGATCCAGCAAGGTCTATTAAGAGAGACCTGTTGAGAGGACTAGAACAGTCATTGAGGATAATGCACAGACCTGACAGCTTCTCACATCAAAAAGCATCAGGTTGGACCAAGAATTCAGCTCGTGGTACCATGCCTACCTTAGAAGCACAAGGACTTCAACCTACTGCAAAACAGGTTAGGTAAAACTCTTGAAGACATTGGCTTAGGGAAAGACTTCATGAACAAAACTTCTATAGCACAGGAAATGGCTGAGCAAATCAACAAATGGGACCTCATTCTTTTAAAAAGCTTCTGCACAGCAAAGGAAACCACCAACAG
>PVIR01040166.1:0-13494 GCA_004026965.1 Petromus typicus | reverse complement strand
ATAGGTCACAGATATGTAAATATCGTATCTTTTCTCTGGTATGAGAAAACAAAGCTATAAATGAGTTCTAGAATGTATGTTATATATTGTGAAATAGAAAACACTCAAAGCGTAATGGAGTGAAGGGGGGAAAATAATGAGATTATAACAAAAAGGAAGGAAACAAAGTTTATGTATATGGGCGGTGGGGGTGGTAGGGTGGGCAGAGTTATGGGAAAAAATGAGAATTAAGTTGTGTCATATACTGGTACAAATTCTCACTGTTGAATGAAATCATGATGTATATATGTAATGTACCAATAAAGATTTCAATTAAAAAAAAAAAACTTGCTTGAATTTCATTTTAATTGTTATCACAATCTAAACAAGGCAAAACACAGCAACATTCTGAGAGGACTATGTTAGGAGAGAGCAAGCAGCATCTTACACCAAAGAAGTTCTCTAGGGAGCACCCTTTAGAAACATTTAATCAGTAACTCGTAGCAACCAGTGACTTGGATGACTATTGTGAGACCGCCTTCACGCTAGGATTATTCTGGTTTCTTCTCTAACAAAAATATTCCTGGAAACCATCAACTAAAACATTGTGCTTCCAGTTGACAGTGATGCGAACCTTTTAGACCTTTCAATGATACCAATAGCCCACTGCAGCACTGTTTTGAACAACCCAAAATAAATTTATAGGACTTGCCATGTAAGTTTTGGCTCAGGTAAACTGGAAAAACAGTACAGTTCAATTACTGATGTTACCAATTATGCCTTAGTCTAAAAGACAAAAAAATTTTTAAAACAGTGGTCTGGTCAATTTGAGTTACAGTGTTACTATGAAATCTTCATCCTCTGGACAGTGCGCTGCTGGTTCCATGACACAGTCTTGGACTTTTGTCATTATTTAACATATTTTCCACCATTTGTTTTATAATATGCAATTCCAGAATGGTCAATAACACTTTTCTTCTGGCATTCTGATCAACAGCACTTACCTCAATTGTCAACGTAACTGTGTACCATTTTTTTGCTGTCACTTCAACATATCCTGACGTATACATGATCCATCCACCTGTAACACAAAAAGGACTATCCTAATAGACATTTTTTAAACTTTAAATCACAGAATTTTATCAGTGAAGGTTCTCAGGGGGAATTCATATATAGTAAAGTCAGCCTTCAAAAAGAATTAACTCTTCATTTCCAGCTCAATAACTGATTTAAAACAAAATATCCCTCATTCTATCACACGTTTCACAAGCATGTACACAGCATATACTGAGCTCCCATTCTGAACCATAAACTGCGTGTGAGTTCACAACAGAACTAGTGAGACAACGCTGAAACCTAACCATGGTATAATGAGTGAAGTGTCTGTACTTCAGAGTACGTTTAATACTTGCTTGAACTGAACATAGATGGTAAGAGCAAGCAGTTCAAGACTTCTATAAGCTTTCCAGATGGTAGAATTGCTTAACAGTGTTAACTTAGATGGAGAAACGGATGAGTTAATGTTTAGATTTCCTGCACTATAATATCTGAACAAAAGCCAGACAGAAGTATCAGGTAGGCAGTTATAAACACAAAACAGTGAGGACTAAAGATACTGTTATATCCTGGTGCTAATTCTGCCACTAGTAGTTTTTATGACTGAGTGAATCAATTCACCTCTCTTTTATTTTGGAAAATCAGTGAGATACATTGTAGAGCAGTCATGCTATACATACGCAATTCCCACTCTGATGTCCACACCACCTCCTCCTTCTTTATTTTCTACTGCGGTTCATGAATCTAATGTGTTTTACGATTTTGGAAAAGATGGCCACATTTGTGTCTGTGTGGGAAAGATGGCACAGTCGTGTTTGTCACCCAATGAGGAGTTTGCAAACCAGATAAAATTCTGCCAAATGCTTCTGTCTACAAACAAAATTGTATGAAAATAAAAGCATTTGTAAACCAAGATGCCACTATATTTTATTTTACAACCAAGACAAAACACAGCAAGCCATACAAAGGAGAAAGCTTTTTAAGTTAACACAGTGTGAAGCTCAAGTGACTTGAGAATCAAGAAAATTCACCCCCAGAAAGGACTAGCTTCAACAAAGCACTTGGTACTAAACCCCAAGGGAAGTGGATGCAGTTTAACTTCCACACCCTCTAAGCACCTGTCTACAGTAAGGGCTCTTCTAACAGGTAAAGTGCTATCAAGAAGAACGAGAACTGCCGAATTATTTCCAAGTATTAAGTAAATTAACAGAACATCTCCATTTTAAGCATATCAGTCCTTTCCCTTACATTTCCATAAGCACAGGAGAAGTGCTCTATAATCTTGCTTTTATTCATGGCATTCCATGAGCATTCCCTCCATAATCATCACCTCACTCGGGTCCTCTGTTCACCCAGCAACACGTAAAACACTCTGCATAATCATGTTTTCATTTACTGAGCAGCCTATCTCTGCAACCATTAAATAACTCTGCAATTCTGAATTGTTTGGTATTTGCTTATACAGGTTAAATCTCTTCCCACTTGGATGTACGAGCATCCTGGCATAGGGTTCTTATATTACTCCCATCAATAACAAGCAGAAGCCCAAAGGAACATATCACAAAGTAAATCATGTGCTATTAAAAAGTCACTTACCTAGATCGCCTGTAACTGTGTACATTCCATTTGCAAAAATCCAGAAGAAAACTCCATGGGCGACTCTAATCAAAAGGCCACCTTTATTCACTCTTCCTGCAATGAATACACCCCCCTTCTCAGGGGTCTCAATGTAGACATCGCAGCTTATAGTCAGATTGGCCCTGCAGAGTAACAGTTAATTAATACTCTTAAATTAATTACAAATAAACCACATCACAGCAAGTGCTCCAGGCTGCTAACTGAGGCAGGAAAGTTATCTGCAAGGCTCACGCTTACCACATATAAAGAGAATTCAAGAATTTTAAATGATGGTACTTTTAAGTTTTTTGTGATTTAACTCACTTTGTTGCTTCTTTTAGTAAGGTACAAGATAATATTTATTATTCATAAACTCCATAAGAGCGTATTTCCTGTCACTTCACAATAAAATAACTTGTCACATTCTCAGTTTCCCCTGTCCCCAACTGTACTTCCCTCTCACTACGTAATTTTCCCACTCCTACAAATATTCTTTCAGACTCTTTCAACATCAGACCTGTTCCCCAGCATAAAAATAACTTTAAAGAGTTCAATCTCCTATCTGTTACTATTCTACTGATATTTCTCTTTGCTCTTTCTCTTCTTACTGACCTACTCCTTTTTTCCACTTTCTTTCTCCTTCCCTCTTCCTCTGCATCCAAGTCTACCTGTCAGGAGAAGTATAGTACCGTGTGCATGGGGCAGGGGTAAGACAGTGACAATGACTTTGGAAGTGTTGGTGTATACGATGTGCAGGACTGATGTACAATGGGAATTATCAATGCTGAAGTAACTGGCAATAACTTGTGACAGAGCCACCAGGTCTGAGCCTATTAAACTGAGAAGGTAGATAAATACTAAAACACAAACAAAGCCAACATCACATCAGTGAAGAGCAGACACTAAGGAAAGAGATCTCCACACTGGCAACAAAGTCTTTCAACTCCTACTGACCCTCAATCATTGGCAGAAGAAAAACAAAACAAGAGAAACATGAGAAAACTAGACAACAAAACACCTCCAAAAACTCCCCAAAGCAGATATGAGGGAAACTGATGGCAAATAAAAAGCAAACAGCTGAATTATACAAACTAATTTTTTTTAAGAAAGGAGATTAATAAAGTGTTCTGGGAGCTGAAAGATGAAGTAGATAATGGATGCAGTAAACAACATGATCAGTGACCTTAAAGAAGACACAAATAAAAAGATAGTTGAACTAACCAACATGATTTCAAACATAAATAACCAACTCAGTAAAGAATTAGAGTTCATGAAAAGGTACCAAACAGAAATCCAAGAGACAAAAAAATTCTATTGAAAGTATGGGCAGCAGAAGGAACTAATCTGAGGAGACAACAGAACTACAAGACAGAGCAACACGGGTGAACCTACACCACAGTTACCTCAAAGACATCAGGACATCATGTGGAGTGGACCCAACAGCTGCTAGATGACTCACAGAGACCAACGTAAGGGCAACTGGAGTCAAAGTTAGATGATAGCATGAATGGCATTGAAACATCTGTTCACAGAAACAATAAATGCTTTCCCAGTATGGGGAAAGAATTCAATACACAGGTAAGCAAGGTATATAGATGACCAAATTGGTACAATCAGAAGAGTTTCTCTATGAAACATCACGGTCAAACTCTCAGATGTCTGACGCAAGTACAAAATCTTAAAAGCTGTTAGAGAAAAGCAACAAATCACTCATAAAAAAAAAAATCTATTAAAGCTCACTTCTCAACACAAACCTTGACGGCCAGGAAAGCTGAAAATGTTTCAAATACAATAAAAAATAAATAAACAACCACCCAGATTAATATATTCTGCAAAACCATCTTTCAAAATTGATGATTTTCCATGCCAAAGAGAACTTTTAGAAATTCATGACTACAAAACTAGAACACCAAAAACTTCTCCAGAATATCCTATACTGAGATAGTGGCATAAACACCACCAAAAATAAACAGACTGATTCATCCTTGCCCTATTTACAGTGGAATTCTATTTTCAAAAATAATAGAATTTTACACAGTGGAATTTTACTACATAAAGGAAGATAGATAAGACAGACAGACAGATGATAGATGGACAGGTAAATCGATGGAGTACCTACAACAAGCACACAATCAAGAAGATTCACAATTAATTATCTAATCAGAGCAAGGTAGCTGTAGAGGAAGATCAAACCCTACGGAACACAAGCCCCGTGTCTCTATACCCTCTGATATCGGAGGGAGCTTTGCTCTTGTAGGTCACCCCACCAGAAAGCCACTAAGGATTACCACTGAGATGTAAATCCCCTACCTCTTTTCTGGCTCATCAAAAATCTGAAGCTCCAACAAATACTGTGAATACCATAAACTTATTCTATTTATGTGGTAATAATAAAATATAAAACTTTTCTTTTTCTCCAGAGTAAGCTGATTCTTCCATCAGAACTTGTCAGGCAATTTTGTAAATAAGTGAATAAAATGGAATAAAAACACTGTTTATTTTCCCACAAACAATCTCTCAGTCATACTGAGGGAACAAGAAACAAGTCAATATATTAATAAAAAATTGATCAAACGAATGGACAGTTTGGCTGCAGGTAAGTAAAGATAATTTTGTGATTTTTTTCCCATCATATGCCAAGCTTTCTAACATGACAGAGCCTTAAGTGGCTTCAGTATACCCAAATAATCTGTCCAGTACTTGGCACAGGTTAAGTATAGCAGAAAAGGTTCATGACACAAGACAACTCCGTGAACTACCTCCTGACATGTGCACACATAAGAAGAGATTTCTAATGTGTAACTACAAAGAAACAAACTCAACTTTCCCTGTTCTACCTTAAGAAGATGACAATGTCCACAACGAACATGGGGCTGTATGGATTTCTGAGCAGATGAGGTGCCTCCAACAGAGGATGAACACTGGGATATGACACAGAATAAACAGAAAAGACCAAACTAGAAAGGATCTCAGAAGTCATCACAGAAGTCGGACTTGATTCTGCAGCAGGAAGGAGGAACTCTGTATTCCTGAATAACTGAGTATCACAGTGGAACAGAGTTTAAGAAGGAGCAGTCCTTTCTGCATGAACCGCTGCTATTCTCTGCTTCCTTTTCTTCAGAACGTATCGCTCTTCTCTGTCAACACTCCCCACCTCCCTGCTCCTCACCTCCTCCTCACAACAGATCATGATCAAGATGGAACATTACTATTTAAGAAATGTAAAATCTGTAACTATGTTAGGAGTTCCTCTGTTGTTATATATCTTTGGATAGTGTCTCCTCTCTTTACTACAATTAAAGGGCCTCTCGATTGTCCTGGAGTCTCAGAACACACCTTCAGAATGTAAGTCCGGAGTACTTAGAATGTAAGAAAGCCTGAGTTCAAAGAGGGACAGAGGGACAGAGCAGCAGGTTGCCACAGAAACACTGGAGGTGTTTGACCGAAACACCTCGGTGATGACCGAAATAATGAGGCCCACAGTTTGGACAGTTAAGCCCCGTCACCTGCCTCACAAGACTTGGTCACAAATGAAGAAGTCACACACTCCACGGCCAGGAGCAGAAAGCCCAGGGAAAGGGGCTCCCTTAGAGTGTGTGATAAACACATTTCTGTTTTGTGAGAAGACAAGCCACACCGCCCATGTCAAGTACCAAAGAACTCTTCACTCTGCCCCAGAAACATCCCAAGGGCCCTAAGGGACCAGAGACTCTTGATGACTGAGCTTCTCCAGACTTACATCACAGCTTGCGACTAAAACAAGGACTTGTTACTGGGAGTGAGGAACACATACAGCAAAAAGATGGGAGGCTGAGGCAGAAGGATGACGAGTTCAAGGCACACTGGGTAATGGAAGAGACCTAATCTCAGAAGACAAACAAACAAATACAATAAAAGGGAAAACACTTTCTGTAGCACTTGGCACATAAGCAATTCAAGAATCTCTCCACATTAATTGTCGCATCCTTGCCCAATTTCCAAGCTTTGGATATGGCTGTTTGGTGGCTTGAAATTATTTATCTTTAAACCTGGAATTCTTATATGTGCATATGTTTCTATGTGTATATTTCCATAGTGACATTATAGAGAAAAATGGAAAATAACGTAAGTCAGCACATTGAAGCCTCATAGTTTAAGTAAACCAAAAAGCACTTATTGAAGACTAAGAAGTGCAACTTTTCTCTACTAAATATCTACTGAGGAGCTGAACTCTAACCAACTAAAGCTGATTTGCTTCTAACTACTGCCATCTCCTGTTACCAATTAAGATTTCGCATGAAAGCTGAGTGTAATTCTACTATTTAACCAGAAGGTGACACTACCAGTTCACCAAATCAACTCCAGGAAAAAAAATTATAATTGAGTCCAAAATCCTCATTATTTACATAAAAATCAAATCCCCCATATAATAACTGTGAAATTGGACAAATGTGAAGGCAGGGCAAGGGAAGCAAAACAATCCTGATTTATGGTCACTAGCTAGTATACTCCACAATTATCACATATGGATTGGGCTCTTACACAAGTAGGATTACGGAAAACTCTGCTTCAGAATGTGCCCGACACTACAAGACTACCTCGGCCAGATCTACCCTGAGGACATCAATCTTACACACCACTCATAGTCGCCTATAATGCTGATAGGGCTGGAAGCATCCGCAGCCCAGGTAATAGGTCGCTCATTGAGAACCTGTCGTAGGGTGAAGCGATGCTCTCCAAGGTCTTCGGGGTTCATGTAATACTCAAATACGCCAGTCTGGTCAGCAAAATTTGGAGCTTCACTAAAAAATGGGTAATCTGTTCAGAATATGATAAATCATCTGTTTAGTATCGAATTCTTCACAAAATACCTCTCACTGATATCTTATAGTACATCTGGTAATACTTTAAGTTTTTTAAAACAATAAATAATACTTATAACCAAGGGTTAGAGTGGAAGTCTAACAGACTGATTCTTGGATCATCTCATCCTTTGTCACTGTTACATCATTCTATCTTCAAATGGCTGAGGAGACACCAGTACAACTGGGGCTCTATGTGCCAATCAGCTGGAAGACGATCTCCCGGGAAGCGAGGCTGAGACTGTAGCACTGAGTGGGCTGTCGGGACAGGCTGGAGTCTATTTCAGATGGAACCACCCGTTCCACCCTACAGTCCAAAGAGGAAGCTGAAGTGGCTCTCAGCAACACCAGGCCCTCCGTTCACTCCCCTATGTCTACAAACCTTAGGAGCAGATGATCTGTCTCTGAGGCAACTAGTCCCTATAATTTAGGAACTGCAAAGTGTGTCGTTAGCTAAGCAATCCAGAGAGACAACCAGAATACCCATGTTCTCTAACTTTTTTCAGATGGCTTTTCTGAATTACCTATAATCAGAGCTTTTTTAACAGCTTTAGCATAGATTTTAACCTCTAGGAGAGCTCAGTACAAAACTCGCAGGCACAGCTAACAGGACATAATGAGTTGGGCTATTCACATACTGCATGACTGCCCCTATGCACCCAATTCACTAGTACCATAGAGAGACACGTGAATGTGATATAATCTCCATCGAAGAGGAAAGTGCCAGTAAAGGCTAAAAAAATCTTAATTTTCACCAAAAAGAAGGTCAAGTTAACTTTCATTCTGACAATGAACTCTACTTTTTCTGGCACTGGCTGGGCATGGTGGGGCATAACTGTAATCCCAGCAACTGGGAAAGCAGAGGCAAAAGGATCTTGAGTTTAAGACCAGCCTGGGTACATGGCAAATTCAAGACCAGCCTAAATTACATGAAACCCTGTTTCAAAAAGAAAAAGACAAAAGAAAATCATAGTGCCCCAAAGTTGAGATTTACCTTAAAGTAATACAAAAACAGGTCTCCTTTGATTACTAAGAGCTTGGCGAGCTAAGTGAATAAGCCTCCTACAGTCTCCCCATCATGTATCTGACCCACAAAGAGAAGCGGACATAGTACTGCTGCTAAAGATCCCGAATGTATTACATGGCTAGTGAAAAATACTCACCAACATTGAAATTATCCTTATAGTCACGTGGGAAAGGCTGGGATACGGGCGGCAGTGGGTAGCTTCCTTTGCGACCTGTGGTGAGGGTAGTGAGCGTAACCAGCTCATCCTCTTGCAGTTCCAGGGTGAAGGTGCCGTTGCTGTCAAGGAGCTGAAAAGGAGACACCAGCACAGTCAAGGCCACCACCACAGGTCCTCTCGGCTCCAGGAAATGAGCACTTAGGGAAGAACCTTAAAGAAAAACTCAACTTCTAAATACTTGGGAAAGACACAAAAAGGCCCTTTAGATCTCTCTTTTTCGTAAGTATTTTAGAGGGCTCTGTAGTTTAAAAGAATTCCATTTCATGGAGGGAAAGGCTGCAGAATCCTATTATCTATTTCTACTAGCCTATTCTTTCCCATTACACTGTAAACTTCTAAAAACTTGTATATATTCACTTCATGCCAAGAAACTTGCTTATTTCTCTTGCAAGACTTTACAAAGGGGGAGAAACCCTTCCGATCTCACAGTTGACTCCACTTCACAGAAAAACACCTTACAATTAAGAAAAGAACCTTGTCAACTGTATGTTCAAATATTTCAATTAGCAAGTTAGGGTTATGTTACATTTACAATCCTAGCAACCTAATCTATAACTTTTTCCCCTCATCAATAATATGAAGGGGAAAAAATATACACATTATAAGGTTGCTCAGAGGATTAAACAAAACAGTATTCTCTTTCTACAACTGAGTATATAATGAGTGTTTAATCATTGATGGTGGCTAGTTAATTAAACATTAATAATAATTATCAGAAAAAAGTAGCAGATTTGTTTCAGTGAGTGAAGTAATATGCTAGCTTTGGACAACTCACTTTTTGAAAAAAAGCCTTTCCTGAGTAGCTCAATGGTTTATAAATTTCAATAAGGTGAGGTGAGCACTGTACCTGGAAAGGTATTCAGCACATAATCCTAGCTGACCAGCGACATGCTAAGATGGGAAAGGCAGGGGCTGAAGGTTCAGAGAGAGTGGTACAGAAAATGAGTTATAAAAGATGACAGAGATACGAAGGGAAGCTATTCTAACAGAAGGAAAAAGCATTTGAGAAGTGCAAAACATTTAGTGAATGAGGAGAGGCCAGTTTAACAAGCCAAGTGTCCAGGGAGGAAAGCAGCCTTCCACCTCAGGAGAGGCAATGAGGGCCATGTGCTCTGCTAAGGAACGTGAAAATGCAGAGAAATGATCGATGCCGTCTGAACCAGGCACTGACATCCATCAGATCCGTATTTTAGACAGATCATATCTGTCAGCAGGATGCTGGCTGGTCTTGAAGAAGTCAGACTGCAGGCTGGAAAAATGGAAAGAAGTTTGTGAAACCCAGGAATGCAACAATGAGGAACCAAAACAGGCAGCCAAGGAAGAACGGAAAATAAGGAGTAAGCAAAAGAAATAAATGATGACAGGAAATAAATGATGTCTGTACTGATCACCCGTAGGGTCCAGAGAGTGAGTGACAGTATTAAAGGAGACCTGAATTTCTGACTTAGGCAGCCAGGTGAGGGCACTATGCACCAAGACAAGTAGTATCTAAGAGCAAAATACATCTACAAACAGACAGACTTCTCTAATTCCAGAAAAAGAAATTATGTATAAAAAAAGAGAGAAGGAGAAATATATCTGTAATATGGTTCAGCCATAAAATTCTACAAAAATGAAATCCTTAATTCATTAATCAAATCTACAGCCAGGGACGTAGCTCAGTAGTGCTGCACCTACCCGGCAGGTCCAAGGTCCTGAGTTTGATCCTTAGTATAAAATAAATTAAATAAATAAATAAAATTCAAATTTCTATTCCTTTTTACTACTTTGCTGTTAAGAGTGACTAAAATATAGGCACTTATTCTAAAATTACCCATAGGGAATCCAGTTGTTTAAACAGAACTCTGTCAGATGGTTTTCCAAGTTTGGTATACCACATCTGTAGCTCTGGTATTTCACGCTGGGGAAAAATGCAAAGAAGCATGATTGAGCAATTTGCCACATTCTCTTAATGGTTTCCAAAAGCAGTTCAGCAAGCATAGAGTAAGAACAATGCAGATTCCATTTGTATTCATCAAAAGAACTGTCTCAAATTTTAAATTGCGACATTTTTGAAAATAGGAAGACACTGTTCAAGCAAAAATTCTGTGCCTTACAGACAGTAAAATGTCTGGAAAGTGTTAAAAGAGAGATTTTAGTCACTTTGCTTCAAAAACACTCATTAATGAACCTGTATAACCTTCTTAAGAATTCTCTAGAATGAAAAACCATTCTTAGGACTTTAATAAGCAGAAAGAACACTGTATTTTCTTAACTGAAATATAACAAGAGGTAGAAAACAGGAAGAACCTAGTGGTTCATCTATTTTGAAGCACAGAGTATTATCAAGAGCCAGTCCTGGAAGTTCCTTAATGTTTAGCCCACTAAGAATAATTTTCTTATAAGTATGTTTTGTAAGCGTTCCTCAAAACCATAGAGAGCTCTACTTCCCACTGTCTTCCCCTGATCAAAACGTCTGAAGACAGCAGGGAAGTTGTCTCACTTATTTGGAAATTGCTAGCAGTTCCTAATAGAAGACTTCACTTTCGAGTTGTGGGCCTGTAACAGAACATACAAATTCCCAAGTCAAAATAAAAGGTATATATATGTACTTACAAAAGATCCCTTAAGAACAAAAGTAGCCAACTGTGTTGACACATTGTACAATGGAAGAAATGGCCGAATACACTTAGAAAGTTTGTGAGTCTAAAAAGATAAAAAAAAAAAAGCCATGTCATTAACCAAATGATATGTAAACAATTATATGAGGGAAAAGTTTATATAATGCTCCAAGATTAATAGAAATGCTATACATTAGGTAAGTCTGTATATTTTAAATTTTAAGATTTTTCTAATATAACTTCAATGAATATATATTGGGTGTGCCTACTCAACGCAAATCGCTGTGACTTTTCAAGTGAACTGGACTTTGAATTCATAGACAAACTGCAGATACATTCACTCCCACAATTATTTTTGCTTATGTTTTCCAAGTAAAATACATCAAGCAACAGACAAAAGCTTGGATATTTTCACTGAAAAGGTATCTTAGGTATGTCATTGTGACCCTTCACTAAATGGTCACTGTTATAAGCTGGGATCAAGATAAGTCTGAGACACAATTCTACTTGAGAGAATTCAAAAATCACAGAGCACTAACAATGAAAGGTGCTACCCGTAAAAACTTACTCAAAATGTGACATTTCACTGCGGCACTCAGAATAGTTGACAGTACAATCAGACAGAAAACCAGTAAGGAGCTGTGAACACACTGCCACGTCACTCACCCTGACTGACATCCACAGATCGCTCCATCCAGCAACAGCAGCAGCGTGGAACCCTGACCAAGGAACTCCACACTCACCCACAGAAGAAATTTTAGTGAATTTAAAAACATTCAAGTCACACCAAATATATTTTTCACTACATTAAGTTAAAAAAGAAATGAGTGACAGGAAAAAATGTGTTAAAACCAGAAACGGATCTCAGAAAGTAGTAAAAGGAGTACTTCAAACTAAAAGCAAGTGACCCCTAACAATGATTCAAATCAACACAGAAAACCTACAGGTAGGGCCAGGGATTTAGCTCAGTGGTTCCAGCACCTGCCTTGCAAGCACAAGATCCAGGGTTTGATCCCCAGTAACCATACACAGCAATACTGGGTGTAGAGACTCACGTCCACCAGCACTCAGTACCACATACCACAGTGCCAGGCGTGGTGGCTCACACTTGTAAGCACTAGGGAGGAACAGGCAGGAGGATTGCTGTGAGTTTGAGGCTGAGCCCAAGGCCAGCCTGAACTACGAAAAAGGGAGACCCAGTCTCAAACCTATAGGTAAAGGTGATTATGGAATTATAAAAGATAATAAAGATGTGTAGTTCTTCCCCTTCCACTCATAACAGATTTTAGGACCTTACAGATAAGACTGCATTGCTGGGCTTACAAGATGCAGATAGTGACTGTGCCAATAGTAGCAAAAAAGGAGTCAAAAGGAAGAAAAACTACATTTGGAAGAAGAAAATGACTCTAGATTCTAAATCAAATACATAGAAACAAATGAAAACAATGATAAGTAAATATACACTTGCTTCCCTTCTCTGTTTAGAATATATAAATTGATATAGAAAGGAATAATTTAGCAATGTTTTGATAGGTTTGTAACATATATAATTATGACAAGTAAAAAACAAAAGAACAAAATAAGAAAAGGGACTAGAACAACATAAAAATAATTTTTCCACCACTAAACAAACCAAAAATCACAAAGATGCAATGAAAACAATCATTAAAGGAACTAAAATGTCAAAACCAAAAATATTTTCTTAATGCAAAAGAGAACAGTAAGGGAAGAACAGAAAAACATGAAACATATAGAAAAAACTAAGAAGGCAGCTATAAGTCCACCCTTACCAATATTAACAGTTAGTGGATTAAACAATCCAATAAAAAGGTTAGACTTTAAAAAATAAAAAAGCAAGATCCAACATATGCTATTGAAAGGAGACATACTTCAGATTCAAAGAAACACGTAGACTGAAAGTAAAAATGGGAAAGATATAAACAGAAACCACAGAAAGTCATAATGTGTTGGATAATAGCAGACAAGAAATTATTTTGAAACAAAAAGAAAATTGCACCTGGAGGCAGAAGCATGAACAGGTCAATCTATCAGAAAAGTACAAGGGTTATAAATACATTTACAACTAGAAAGAAAATCCCAAAATAATAAGTGAATTTATAGACAGTACTATGTTAAGAAAAGGGAAACTATTCAAGA
>PVIR01040165.1:0-13467 GCA_004026965.1 Petromus typicus | reverse complement strand
TGTGGTATGTGGTACTGGTTGCTGCTGGGTGGGTCACCACACCCAGTATTGTTATGTGGTTACCGGGGAATCGAACCCAGGTCCTTGCGCTTGCGAGACAGGCGCCGGAACCACTGAGCTAACTCCCGGCCCTCCAATTTTTGATATCATCTTCTATCTCCTTTTTCAGAGTGCTATAGTTTTCAGAATAGAGGTTTTCACCTGTTTTGTTAGATTGATTCCTAGATATTTTATTTTTTTGCGGGGTGCTACTGTGAAAGGGACTGACTCCCCAATTTCTATCTCAGTGGGTCTACTGTTTGTGTATACCAAGGCTATTGATTTTTGGTCATTGACGTTGTAACCAGCTATGCGGCTAAAACTGGCGATTAAGGTCCAGCAGTTTTTTAATTGAGTTTTTAGAATCCTTTAGATAGAGTATCATGTCATGAGCAAATAATGACAATTTAACTTCTTCTTTTCCAGTCTTTATTCCTTTTATTTCTTTCTCTTGACTAATTGCTATGGCTAATATTTCTAGAACTATATTGAACATAAGTGGTGAGAGAGGACATCCTTTTCTTGTTCTTGATCTTAGTGTGAAAGGTTTCAATTTTTGACCATTTAGTATGATACTGGCTGAAGGTTTCTTGTAGATAGCTTTTATTAGTTTGAGATACAGACCATCTATTCCAATCTTCTGTAGGGTTTTGAACATAAAAGGGTGTTGTATTTTGTCAAATGCTTTTTCTGCATCAATTGAGATGACCATATGATTTTTGTTCTTAAGCCTGTTAAGATAGTGTATAACATTGATTTACGTATGTTGAACCATCCTTGCATCCCTGGGATGAATGCAACTTGGTCAGGGTGTATAATCTTTTTGATAATTCTCTGTATTCTGTTTGCCAGGATTTTATTGAGGATTTTTGCATCAATGTTCATTAAAGATATTGGCCTGTAGTTCTCTTTTTTGGTTGGGTCTTTCTCTGCTTTTGGAATCAGGGTAATGGTTGCTTCCAGGAATGAGTTTGGGAGTACTGCTTCCCTTTCAACTTCACTGTAGAGTTTCAGAAGTAGAGGCACTAACTCTTCTTTAAAAGTTTCATAGAATATAGCAGTAAAACCGTGAGGTCCAGGGCTTTTCTTTGTTGGTAAGTTTTGAATTACATTTTCAATTTCACAGATTGTTATTGGGGCATTTAACATTTCTATATCTTCTTTATTCAGCTTTGGGAGTTTATGTGTGTCTAGAAATTTATCCATTTCTTCTACATTTTCCATTTTATTGAAGTATAAATTTTCAAAGTAGGTGTTTATTATCCTCTGGACTTCCTCTGGGTCGGTAGTCATTTCTCCGTTCTCATTCTTACTGGCATAGATATGGGCCTTTTCCTTCTTTTGTTTAATGAGGTTGGCTAAGGGTCTATCAATATTGTTTATCCTCTCAAAGAACCAACTTTTCAATTCATTGATTTTTTTGAACTGTTCTCTTGCTTTCTATTGCATTAATTTCTGCCTTGATCCTTATCATTTCTTGCCTATTGTGAGCTTTGGGTTTGTTTTGCTCCTCTCTTTCTATTCGTTTGTGGTTGAGCATTAAATTGTTTATTTGAGCTTGCTCCGTTTTCTGGATGTAGGTTTTTAGTGTTATGAATTCTCCTTGTAGAACTGCTTTGATTGTGTCTCATAAATTTGTATATGTTGTACTGGGGTTATCGTTTAGTTGTAAGAACTGCTCAATTTCTTCTGTGACCCGTTGGTTGGTCAGCAGAGTGTTGTTCAGTTTCCATGTGTTTGTGAAGATCCTGGGCTTTCCTTTGCTATTCAGCTCCAATTTCAGGGCACTATGGTCTGACAGTATACAAGGAATAACTTCAGTCCCTTTATATTTGCTTAAACCTGTTCAATGAATGAGCACGTGGTCTATTTTGGAGAATGATCCATGAGCAGCTGAGAAGAATGTAAATTCTGATTTTGTGGGGTGAAATTCTCTGTAAGCATCTATTAAGTCCATTTGCTGAAGAGTCTGGTTGAGCTGAAGGATTTCCTTAGTGACTTTTTGTCCAGTCGATCTGTCTCTTCGTGACAGTGCGGTATTGAGGACCCCTAGTGTGGTTGTATTGGAGTTTATCTGGTTTTTCATATCCGTTAATGTTTGTTTTATATGGTTGGGTACATTAGAATTTGGAGCACAGATATTTAAGATTGTGATTTCTGTCTCTTGCATTTTCCCCTGAACTAAAAGATAGTGTCCATCTTTATCTCTCTTTATCAGTTTTGGTTTGAAGTCTATTATGTCTGCAAATAAAATTGCCACTTCTGCTCTCTTGCTGTTTCCAGTTGAATGGAGTATTGTTTTCCATCCCTTTACTTTCCGTCCATGGGTTTCTTTCTGAATTAGGTGTGTTTGTTGTATGCAGCAGATTGTAGGATCTTGCTTTTTCATCCACTCTGCCAGCCTGTATATCTTAATTGGTGCATTGAGTCAATTCACATTAATGGTTATGACTGACATAGGTAAATTTATTGCTGCCATGTTTTCTTGTTCTTGGCTGTGTTATTCTGCTTTTTCCCTTTTCCCATCAGTTTCTTGTTTGGTCCCATGGGTTGACTTGGTTAGGTCTCATGGATTTGTAACTTTCCTATTTTTTTTCCAAGATATTCTTTAAAATGTTTTGGAGCACAGTTTTCATATTTGTGAAGTTTTTCAGGTGTTCTTTTTCGTCAAAGTATCTTATTTCCCCATCAATTCTGAAGGATAATTTTGCAGGGTACATCAGTCTGGGTTGGAAGTTGTTTTTCTTTAGGGCTGGAAAGACTTCACTCTAGGCTCTTCTTGCATTGAGTGTTTGAGATGAGAAGTCTACTGTGATCCTGACGGGCTTCCCTTGGAATGTAACTGTTTTCTTTTTTCTTCTTTTTTTTTTTTTTTAGGTTTTTTTGAGACAGGGTCTCACTTTGTGGTTCAGGCTGGCCCTGAGCTCAGCCTCCAACTCACATCACAGCAATCCTCCTGCCTCTGCCTCCCGAGTGCTGGAATTACAGGCGTGAGCCACCACGCCCGGCACTGTGGTATGTGGTACTGGTTGCTGCTGGGCATGAGTCTCCACACCCAGTATTGTATGTGGATACTGGGGAATCAAACCCGGGCCCTTGTGCTTGCAAGACAGGCGCCGGAACAGCTGAGCTAACTCCCCAGCCCTGTAATTGTTTTCTTTTCTCTGGCTGCTTTCAGTATTTCATTCTTAGTTTGGATATTGGGACTTTTATGATGATATGCCTAGGTGTAGATTTTTTCATGTCACGGGCATGTGGCATTCTGTATGCTTCATATATTTGTATGTCCAATTCTTTACCTTTTTCTGTGAAGTTTTCTGCCATCATTTCTGTGAATAGATTTTTGATGTCTTTAGCATTGTCTCCTGCTTCCTCAGTGACTCCAATCAATCTTATGTTATTCTTCTTTGAATCATCTAGGAGCTGTTGGATTGACTTTTCATTATCGCTTGCTTTTTTCCATAGATTATGCCTTTTCAGCTCATTGGTTGAGATCCTGTCTTCTAGGTCTGATATTCGGTCTTCTGCCAAATTCATTCTATTGCTGAAACTTTCATTTCCTTTCTTAATTTCCTGAGCTTCTGCTTGTAGGTGTTTAAAAGGTTCCATTGCTTTTGCTATCTTGGATTCTATCAACTCCATGATTTCCTCTTTAGCTTTATTAATCATCATGTTGACATTGTCCAATATCTCTGCTTTCATCTCAGAAATCAGTTCTGATTTCCATTTTACTAGATCTGCTTTGGTTACCATTTCCAAAGACCCTGGAGACTGGGCTTCAAACTTCTCTATTTCCCTTCCCCCTCTGTTACCTTGAGGTTAGGATCTTTGTATCTGAGTATCTGAGTATCTTGTATTTGATGTTTCTTCATCTCTGACTTGCCCTTTTTTCTGGCGCTGTTTGTTGCAAATTTCTTTCCTTCTAATAGTTTGGAACCTTAAAATAGCAGTGTTTCCTGGGTTGTTCTTTACAGTCTGTATTGGGACCTAAAGAAAACCCCCTAGTTCTGGCACACCATCAATATAGTGTGATGGGCGCTATGAGGCACTCAATCAATATAGTCAAAACACCTTCTCCCATCTACTTTAGAGGCAGGAAGGCTCTGGCTCCTGCACTGCTTCAATGGCACTGCCTGAGGTTCCATTGGGCCCTCCTGCTCACCAATACAGTCTCTGGGCTCACTTGTGCAGTCAACCTGGAGGCCAGTAGGCTCTAGGTCCTGTGCAGCTGCAATGGTAGGGGCTGATGTTCCAACAGGCTCACCTACTCACCAATACAAGGTGACTGGATGTGCTTCTGCAGTTGACATGGAGAAAGTCAGACTCTGACCTGCTAACTTCAGTCCCTGGGTGCTCTGCCAGCATGGGCCTGGATGTCAGTAAGCTCCAACCCCAGCTCAGATTCGGTGGTGCTGTCGCTGTTTCCAGAGCCACCCGCTGCTAAACTCAGTCCCTGCATGCTCTTCCTGCATGGTTCTGGAGGCCAATAAGCTGCTCCAACCCCGGCGCAGATTCGGTGACACAGATTCAGTGGTGCAGTAGCCATTTTCTGAGCCACCCACTGCTAAACTCAGTCCCTGAGTGCTCTTCCTGTGTGGGCCTGGAGGCCAGTAAGCTCCAAACCCGGCACCGATTCAGGGGCACAGTTGCCATTTCCAGAGCTGCCCGCTGCTAACCTCAGTCCCTGGGCACTCTTCCAGGGTCTATTTGGGAGTCTTTAGTCTGTTGAAAAGTATACTTTATTCAGTTATTTTAAAATTCTGTATTTACTAGGTAAATACAGATGATCTGGTTAATGTAGTAAATGTGAGGATCTAGTTAGGTCTATGCTCAACAGTGGAAGAGGGGAGTAACAAGACCTACTTTCTGAAAGCACACTGTCTTCCTACTTCCTACTAAGATCAAAGAGAAATATGCAGAAGCCTACTATTTACTTTTGATGTACTGAGAACATTTTGAGAACATCTTTTGGACTACATATCTATAACCAACAGTAACTATATAAAGTAGACAAATTGTAGAGTTTCAAAAAACTAGAAAGTGACTTTCTACTCAATCTTGACGGAACTGGAAAGGAGGGGTTGCCATTTTGTACTGTTGTCCTCACCCTTTGCCACAGGTGATTGGAGAAGAGTGGACACGTGACTCAGGCCAGGCCAATGAGAATTATTTCCTCAGGAATCTGTAGCTGAATTAATAGAGATTCATTTTCCCTGGTTCTTGAATGACAATGTCTAGGCTCTGGAGCTGTGGGCAGGGAGCAGAGAGGCAGTGAAGTCACTGTCTAGTAGAAGAAGAAGAAAAGAGATGTCTTTGTGTGTTAAGTTCAATCAGGAAATAGAAAACAGGCTAGCTCTTTTAAAATATTTTCTAATGAGAGTTGGTTGAATATTCTACAGGGATACAGAGACCAGTGAGAACACTGGGATTTTAGAGATACTAACTTCAGGAAAAGGTGAACATTCTTAGAGCTAGGGAAACATGGGAAGATTTAGAAGAGGTTGATGCAAAACTGAGACTGAGCCTATAGAGAATGGGTTCTGTCCAGTTGGAGTTGGCACCTTTGGAACTCATGACAAGTTCTTGAGACTGAGCCTCAGGGAGAAAGTGTTGGTCAGCTGGCACTGTATCGCTAAAGAATCACATGAGGTGGGTTGTGAGTACGCAGCAAAAAGCTCTGAATATATCACGGAAAACCATGGCGCACAGGTACACTTGGCCTTACTGCTGCTACTGCTTGGGAAATGCATGTTGCTACATGACATGGTCAGTAACAGCGAGCCTCTGGAGTCTTTCTCCCTCTTTCAAGTGTTCAGACTCTTCCCAGCATCCACACACTTTGGAAGGGGTGTTGCAGAACCTGTCTGCAAAACAGAAATGTGATTTGTAAAGACCTAGCTCCAATGTCACAAAGAAGAGTGAGAGTCAGGGATTTAGCTCAGTGGTTCCAGCACCTGCCTTGCAAATGTAAGGGCCTGGGTTCAATCCCTGGTAATTGCATACAGCACTGGACATGGAGACTCACACCCAGCAGCAATCAGAACCACATACCACAGTGTCAGGGGTAGTGGCTCATGCCTGTAATCCCAGTAGTTGGGAGACAGAGGCAGGAGGATTGTTGGGAGTTTAAAGCTGAGCTCAGGGCCAATGTGAACTACCAAAAAAAGGAGACCATGTCTCTCTCTCTCTCTCTCTCTCAAAAAAAAAAAAAAGTAAGCAATAAGGTTGAGTTTGGAGCCAAGACATAAAAGCCTCATGGCCAGGACACCTTGCCAGACATGGCCTGGAGTACCCAGGTGCCATTCTGGCTCCCGGCCTGGAATTTGTTCATAGCTGTACTGCTGACATTCGGAGCCAGGTAATTCCTTGGCATGGGCTTGTCTTTCACATTTTAGAAGGTTGAAAAGCATCCCAAGATGCCAGTAGCACTTTCCCAGAGGTCAGCCTCATTATCTCTACACATTATCAAATATCCCTTGGGGAACAAATCCCACCCCCCTGTTGGGAACCACTGTGTCATGTGGAATGTCTCTGTTATCTCAATAATACCCTTTTCCCCACTTAAACTATTTCAATTAACTCTTATTACCTGCAACCCACAGAGTCTGACAAGTTGTCCTAACATTTGTTGAGATCTTTCCTGTATCTCAGGCCCCGTGCTAAGCATTTCCAGGTATTGTCTACTTTGATGGTCTCACCATCCTATCAGGGCAATCAGGTGTATTTTGTCTTCACTCAACAGAAGAGAATACTGAAGGTCTGTGAGAACACCTCCTCCTGGTCAGTTTTAAATCAGGACTTTCAAGGCAATGTAGCTCTACTGACTCATGTTACCACTTTCTGGTGTCACAGGCAGCGTAATCTTGTCTCCCAGTGTCTGTACTTATACAGTAGATTGAACCACATGACATTGCCATGTTTGTAGGTTGAAAAGGTCAGATATCAGCAATCTGATTTGGTGTGAACAAATATTTTGCATGCTTTGTCAAGAATCTCAATAATTATGTCCATGCTTCACTGTGGTTTCTATTCATCTTCTTCCATGAGTTCTTCCTGAACCACTTCAATTTATGAAGAAATATTGATTTTCTGGAGCTTCCCTATAAAAAAGTATTTTTATGTAACTCACATAAGAGAAATGGACCCTTTCCAATTTCTGGAGGTTAGAAGTCCCAGAAGACAATGCCAACAGGGTTGTTTTCTTCTGCCACCTCTCTCTTTGGTTTGTAGGTGGCTTTTCTCCTTGTCTTGTCATGTGGTCTTCCCTTTCTAAAATTTGCTTCTCAGTTTCCTTGGTGAGGATAGCAGCCATATTAGATGAGGGATCACCTTAGTGACTTCAGCGTGACTTAACCACCTCTGTAAAGTCCTTATCTCAAAATATAATCACTTTTTCAGGTTGTGAGGTTAAGGACATGAACATGATTCTGCTCATAAAGGAGACTTAACCCTTTTGGAAGCATCAAGTGCTTGATGTTTTTGAGATTCACTTGTCTCTCAGTTATATTTGTTTTATTTGGCTCTTGAAATGTTTTGTCTTACATGAATGTATATAAATCTTGGCTCTTTCAGAGGTCCCTATGTTACAAAGCACACATCCTCCCCCAAATCTAGCTCAGTGGTAGGCACAAATCAGTAGCATTTTATATGCAGTTATCATTACTTTAGTATCAATATTAAATTAACACAGAAACATTGATTTTAAATATTCTGAGATTTCTTTCATCTTTGATTTCTACAGCTTACCACTCTTTAAAACCACTTTTTATGCAATTAAAATACTCCTAGCTCTCTTGAAAGCTTTTATTATTACCATAATTTTCTTCATGATGAGCCAGCACCAAGGCTATCAAGAACCGAGTTTTTAAAACACTCAAAACTGATTTGCCCTGCTGGAGCTCCTCTAGATTTTCAGTTCTAACTGCTGATGAAGTAAACACAGAATCCTGGACTAAGAGAAAGGAAAATATTAAGACCAAAATAAAAAAAGGCATATGTAAAAGTCTGAGAGCCCCAATCCACAGGCCAGCTAAAAATAGAGCTCCATTATGACCACTGCCGGGCCAAGCCAGAGAGGTCAAAGAGTGGCTGATGGATGTCATTGTTTGCAAAAGAAACACTAGTTTATGGAATAAATGTAAATATATTCATTCCAGGGAGTTCTTTTCAGATCCACGTTGACTTTTGGCTCTCGCCCACAGCATTTGTAGACATAGGAAGATTTAGAGCCCTGTGTGTAGCACAGTCATTGTTTCTTCAGGAACATGTAGAAACACCTACTTTACAACATTTTTATGTCACCAGAGAATATGGGGGACAAGCTCCAAATCATTTCCCTGATGAATGGCTTCAGCATATGATTTACCAGTCCTACTTTTGCACCTGTTCATTTGCCTTCTCTCAGGAAATATTTATTGGGTGCCTACTTCATGCTGGTTTGATTTAACTTTACTGCTCTATACTATAGTCAGTTACCCCGGATCTGCAAGATAGGGAAGGAGGGGGAAGGTCAGTTAAAAGTGGGGCCTGGGACCACCAAGCTGCCCCAATTGCAGGCTCTGGGTTTTAGGCAACTCTGTTAAGGTTCAAGATCAATATGCTGGTGCACTGGCTGTAGAGTGAAGCATCTTCCTGCTGCATAGACATCTTCTCAGTCTGTTCTATTATGACAAAGGCAGCAAACTCCTTGAAGTCTCTATTATAAGGACATTAATTTCACACATGAAATCTTCATCCTTATGATCTAGTCACTTTCCAAAACTCACTGCCAAATACCATCACTCTGGGAATGAAACTTCAACACAGGAATTTTGAGGGACCCAAACATTCACTTCTCAGCACGGTGTGTCCAAAGACCATGGAAGTCCTCAAGGCCTTGGTGAATCTTTTAGAGTTCTTGTGGTCTAGTAAGGGGGAGGAGCTGCAAGGGAAAAATGGATGTTTCTGTCAAGGACAAGAGTTAAAGACACAGAGAGTGGCTCTAAGGGATTTTCCAGACAAGGCTTCAAGGTGTGATGTGCCTAGGGTCCATGATGTACCATAACCAAGATGAAAACTCCCACCCTTGTGACACAGCACTACATAAGAACCCATAGATTAGAGAAGGAATATGTTGGGAGCACCTGTAGCAAATATCATTACTAAATGTTCTTGAAAGTGGAGACTTACTTTTTTCCATAGTGTGTAGGCCAAAGGCTGATGTCTAGTGTGTTTAAAAGCCTTTACATCCTAATGACAGCTTCTGAAATAGATGTTAAAATTGTGTAGCCAATTCTTTATTGCCTTATTCTTTAGGAGCTGAATCCTCTGGAGACACACGTGTGAACACAAGTGCACACACACACACACATAATACACAGGCACAGACACAGACATAATACATGTACCCCACTGTGGTTAAGAACTAGCAGAGGTGCAATGAAAACACAGGGTCAGAACGCCCAGGCCTGACTGCAAGGCATCAGGGGAAATATTGGTGCTAGTCCATGTCAAGGTACTTCTGGCAGAAGGAAGAACATGTGCAGACAGCAAAGACTTATGATGGCAGGACAAGCTTGAGCAACAACCAGGGACCAGCCAGATCCAAACTCAGCTGATATTTCGCTTGCCGTGACTATGGAGACCAATGAAGAATACAAATGCCCCAGGAGGCAACACAGCAGAGGGCTTTCCTAAGCATTTTCTTGAGTGGTTAGAGTGGAAAGCCTTATCTCATTGTACCAATGTTGCAAGCACTGTCTGCTAAGACAAGAGATTGTCTCCACAAACATCTTCAGAAGCAGGAAGGAGAAAGTCTGGCGCCTGAGCAGCTGGATGCGGGCTGTGGCTCCATGGCTTGTGTGGCTCTGTGGAAAGAGAGATGCATCAGCTACAACTTGAGAGTGAGCAGCAATGTGCCAGAGCTGCCTAAGATTTCATCTTGGTGGTGCTCACAGCGGCTCTGAGCAGCCATTGGAAGAGGCACGGAGGGAAGGGATGGTGTTGTTTTCTGGAGGAAGTGTCTTGCTGATCCAGCTGTTCACTCAAAAATTAGCCCACAGGCCCTAAGGCAGGAACCACAAAATGAACCACAAGGGCTAACAGGAGCCAGAGGGATCTGTGAATTAATATTTATTAGACATCTACTGTGTACCATGCATTGTTGGGGAGGGGAATACAGAGTTGCCATTCACAGGGACTGTTCATAAGAAACTCACAGCTGTCCTGAGAGACAGGCAAATGGGATGTATTTGTGCAGAGGACTTTGGAAGGGGAATGTTCCAGCTCACCTGCCTTGGGGAGGCACTGAGGGAGAGGCGCACAGAGGGTGGCACGAGGTTGGGATGGGGCCTCCTGCAGATGAGAAATGAGAGGAGCAGAGAAGATGGCTTACAGTCAACTGCTAAATTATATCTTAGTGGATATAATCTGATAACGTTTAAGTGATTCATTGCTTTAAATAGATTTCTGTGTATTACTGCTTTTTTTTTCTTTATTTCCTCTCATACAGTCTGAGCTTTTACATAAAACTGTTTTCTGGTGTTTAGCAGCATTTCACCAACATGTAATGTTGTCTGCTTTGAAAAAAATATAATCCTTTCCTTCTACCCAGGGCTCCAGGAGTCAGAATCCAGGTCTTGGTTTTAGTAGAGAGACAGAAGTTGAGTACAACAGAAATCATAATAGCTGTTGTGAGAGGAAGCACAGGAAGACTGGACAGAAGTGCTTTGGGATGATAACCAGGATGAAAAGGGTTGCAGATAATCCGTCTCCAGTGGGTGCTTGATCCTCAGCAAGCCTTCTATCTATAAGTCATGCTAGAGGGGAGGAAGGAAAAGTAAAGGGATAAAGAAGGGAAAAGAGAGGGCAGGTACAGTAGGTGGACACCTGGGTGGCTAGATATGCAGTCAGGCATTCTAGATTCAAATTCTAACTTTAAATCCATTTTATGACTTGAGGCAAGCTGTCCCAATATGTCCTACTGGAGAAAGGCAACAGTAAGCAAGCCTACACCTTACCCTTTAAAAATGAAAGAAATACTAATACAAATACATCAAAGAAGACCCAGGAAGTGCTTGGGGTACAGCAAATATCAGTCATCATTGTTTGTCCTTTCTTCACTTTCCCCCACTTCTGTCCCCTTTCTGGGCAGCAGACTCTGCCATCCTGAATGGGGATGGGTGAGAAGCGGGAGGGCCACCACTATGAATTACTGTGGTGTTGGCCCCACAACCTGTCCTGTCACTGACTCGAGGATGGACATGTGACACATGACAAAGTGCTCATCTGGGTTTTCTGGTGTTGAGCTTTCCTCTCAGACCTTGGGTCACTGTAACACTGGAGTACATCATGGCAGTGTCGCTGACATACAGAAAAGACATAATTATGACTGTTGAGGAGGAAGCCTTGTAGGGCATACAGATAAGAGGTGTGTGCTGCGTGTAGTACTAAGCTCTGCCTCCCCTTCCGTCTTCAGTTCTTCTTTGCATGTGAGGTTCTACCCTCATTATTTGTGCAGTAAACCTGCTTTCTGGACAAGCCTGGCTTTGAAGAGGACATGGCCAGTCCCCAAAAGTCCTTCCTGATCAGAGCAGAGAGGGAGGGACCCCAGTGAGACAGTAGAGGCCCTTGAACACTTTGGTTTTGTTTAGACAAAGGTTAGAAAGGTAGACTCAGGTGAAAGAGGAACAAAGCAACAAGACCTTTAGGTGATATCCAACATTCCATGAAGCTGTTTAGGGTGACAGAACACATTTTTTTGGGGGGAGGGGGTATTTCTGTCCTGGAAATCTTTATAGCCTTGTGGCCTTTTGACCACTTGTTCTGAGAATCTTGGTTGGTTAATGTCATGTTGCATTTCTTCTGAGAAATTTTACAGAGAACAGAGAGAATTATTTTATCCCTCTATATTTCAATTGAGTAAATATTGCTATGACTCACACTGAATATTAAATATATTATGTGAAGTAAAGTATAATACTAAAAGAATATTAAGAAAGTTAATGTCTTCGTGATGTTTTTTAGAAGTTACTAAGAATGTGATTGAATTGAGGTACATTACTGATTTAGCTTCATGTGATTTTGTTTTAGACTAAAAAATGCCTCTTTAATAGCAGTAAGATCTGCTTTTGTAAGACTTTAGCTTCTCTTTTTTGCAGGCCTCTTTAATCCAGAACCTTCTGACCACAATAAAGACAAATGACCTTAGTCCATAGGAGACCTAATTAACAATACCAGGTTACCAATAAGGGAAATTCCCAGAGGATAAGTACTCAGGAGAGTGATGTAGCATTAAACACAACACCATGAGCTGTACAGACATTTACAGGGGCCAGATTAATCATCCTTTAAGCAAATGCCCCAAAAGTCAAGCAAGATGACAGAGAAATGACCGTGATCATTCATAAATACCATGAGTATGAAGTATGAAGGGTTATGGTATAGATGACTGTTGCCAAATCATTACTTTCAAAGTTGAAGACGAGCCATCATAATGGCTGAAGATGAAGCAGGAGGAAGAGAATAAAGAGGAGGGGAGGGAGAAGGGGAGGAAGAAGAGAACTTACGTGTCAGCATTCTTTCAAAAGGATGGGGATAGTTACATAGCTTTGGAACTAAAATTAATGATTTTGAGGCTAAAATTATTTCATCCAAGAGAGGAAGTAGCCACGTAGAGATGGTTTCAATGTTTTAATGACTAATTTTCTAGTTCTAAAAGGAAAAAAATAAAGACATTATTGAGAATATAAGGGGAAGACGACAGATTTGCATAAAGTCAAACCAAGCAATTTTTTCTGCTTCTGTTTGAGAGGAAAGTGAGCATTCTTGGCGACTATCACAAGTGTTCCTTACTGAATGGCAAAACAAAGAAAAGGAAAGTGGAACAGAATCCTGGATAGCCACTGGTTCCTCAGAGCAAGGAGTTTAACTTGTCTGGCACTTGCTTCATCTCTGGGCCACCCTCTGAAGTCTTAGCACATCAATGAACCCACAGAGACACCAAAGAGCTCCTCTATCCAGAGAATGAAATGTTTCTGTAACACGAAAGTTTTGGTAACTAGAAGGCATATGTGGCAATGTCTCTAGACCCTCCTTTGACTTTTGCCAGGGATGACCAAGTATCATCTTATCTCTTAATTCGTTGACATTGTATTTTTTTTTTTTTTTTTTTTTTTTTTAGGTTTTTTGAGACAGGGTCTCGCTTTGTGGTTCAGGCTGGCCCTCAGCTCAGCCTCTAACTCACATCACAGCAATCCTCCTGCCTCTGCCTCCCGAGTGCTGGGATTACAGGCGTGAGCCACCACACCCGGCACTGTGGTATGTGGTACTGGTTGCTGCTGGGCATGAGTCTCCACACCCAGTATTGTTATGTGGTTACCGGGGAATCGAACCCGGGTCCTTGCGCTTGCGAGACAGGCGCCGGAACCACTGAGCTAACTCCCCGGCCCT
>PVIR01040164.1:0-13497 GCA_004026965.1 Petromus typicus | reverse complement strand
TGTTTTTTGCAAGTCACTTTCCTCCTAATAGTTAGGAATCCCAAAATATCACTGTTTTCTGGGTTGTTCTTCACAGTCTGTATTGGGACCAAAGGAAAAACCCCTAGTTCTGGCACACCATGTGAGTCAGAACACCTTTTCCCATGTCGTTTAGAGGCAGGAAGTCTCTGGCTCCTGCACTGCTACAATGGCACTATCTGAGGTTCCAATGGGCCCACCTGCTCACCAATGCAGAGTGTCTGGGCTCACTCATGCAGTCGGCCTGGAGTCCAGTAGGCTGTATACCCTGTGCAGCTGCAATGGTAGGGGCTGATGTTCCTACAGGCTCACCTACTCACCAATACAAGGTAACTGGATGTGCTTATGCAGTTTGCATGGAGAAAGTCAGACTCTGACCTGCTAATCTGAGTCCCTTGTCGCTGTTCTAGTGTGAGCCTGGAGGCCAGTAAGCTCAACCCTAGCACAGATTTGGTAGCGCAGTCGTCAATTCCCGAGCCGCCCGCTGCCAACCTCAGTCCCTGGGTGCTCTTCCAGTATGGGCCTGGAGGCCAGTTCGCCTCCTTCTTTTTAAATTATAATTTTCTTGGTATATACTTACAAGTCCTTTCCTCCACATTCATAGGTAGTCATAGAGCAGGAAGAGTAACAGGAGAGGAGATAGTGCTCTCATGTCTCTTTTGAATTTTAGGAGAACATCAACAGGAATTTAGCTGAAATGGTAGCATGCTTACCATGGAAGTATAAGGGTCCGAGTTTAATCCCTGGTTTTGTGAGAAAAAAAAAAAAAAAAAAAGAATACCAAATCTATCAGGTGATTTAATCTAAACTTAGTTACTTCCCTGAAGATCCCACCTCCAAAGAGTTACACTAGAGATTGGAATTGAAGTAAATTTAGTTTATAGCATTTGGTACAAATGTTACAACTTCGAGTATATATGTGTGTAGTTTTGAAAGCATTACTTGTAGGTAGGAAACCAGGTACCTAAAGGCTGTACCATGTTCACTGTGACAACTAGACAATATCTCATCTTATAGACAGCTTCACAGCTGGTTTTCTCTGCACCATCTTGAAGCAACAGAGTGAGCACACAGATTGTGGCAATGCTCACTGAGTCCCTCTGTGGCTCACATGAAATCAAGTGAGGCAGGATAGGTCTAGTACTTCTTGGCACTAGGTAATTGGGGTATCTGGAAAAGATCCTGGAGTGTCTAGGAACAGAAGAAACTCATTTCTTTTACTATTTCCCTCAATTTACTTTGTTTGGTAGTATACCTAGAAAGTTTATCCCTTTAAACAATACTTTCCTTTGGAAAATAAACCCCATGGAATTTCTGCCATCAAGTTTTCTCAGTTTATTATTTCTAGAAGTCCAGTACATGCAGAATTGGAAATAAAAGGGGGAATTTTTTTTTAAAGAAATGTAGGTCATCCTTGATGAAAACTCAAGCTATTTTAATAAATATTCTTTTAAACATCAAGATACCTCAGCATTTCAGAGACAGAAGTTGTGGTCTATGAAGGAATCTGGCTTGATAACTAAATACTTGAGACCTCACAAAGTTAACAGGAGATTACATGTCTTATTGCAAACATCTCAACCTGTTAAAATAAACCATGGTGAAAAAGCATGGCTAAAGTATCACAGTATCACTTGAAAGTAGAGAGAAATCTTATCTTCCCTTAAACAGTTACACCATACAGACTTAAGTGTTAGCAAAAAGTCCTTCAAAATATACATTAGCAGTGAGAATGAGGGTAAAGTACTGATCCATTTACTTTCTACTCTATCTCTGGTGGATGGAAGAGGTCTTAAGGTTTACTTCTGTTTTACACATAGGAAATATCCACTGTGCTCAACTCTCCACTTCCATCATACCCTTAGTGACTTCCCTAAGCCAGTTCTAGTTATTCTGTTTCTCTCCCTAATTGGGTAAGGAGTGTTCATGTGACTCATTTATGATCTCTGGGATGTAAATCTTCCAAGAAAAATCTGGAAACGAACTCATTATTCCAAAGAGAGCTAGAACAAATATTTAAAAAAGAAACAGTCTGCTGAAGATAAAGTAAATAATTCTCTTGAAGACAGTGGTATAGGCAGAGACTTTATGAACAGAACCCTGATTGCACAGGAAATTTTTTTTTTTTTTTTTTTAGGTTTTTTGAGACAGGGTTTCGCTTTGTGTTACAGGCTGGCCCTGAGGTCAGCCTCAGACTCACATCACAGCAATCCTCCTGCCTCTGCCTGCCAAGGGCTGGGACTACAGGCGTGAGCCACCACGCCTGGCACTGTGGTATGTGGTACCGGTTGCTGCTGGGTGTGAGTCTCCATGCCCAGTATTGTTATGTGGTTACCGGGGATTGAACCCGGGTCTTTGCACTTGCAAGACAGTCGTCGGAACCGCTGAGCTAACTCCCCGGCCCTGCACAGAAAATATTGCAAGGAATGAACAAGTGGGATCTCATCATATTAAAAAGTTTTTGCACAGCAAAAGAAACCACCAGCAGAGTAAAGATAACCCATAGAGAGGTAAAAAAAAGGATTTTTATATCTAGAATATACAAAAGATTTAAAAAAATCAGATGGCCTCAATTTAAAGACCCAATCCAAATATGCGGATCTGAAATAAATAGAGATTTCTTAAATGAGGAAGTACAACTGGAAAATAAATATATGAAAAATGTTCAACATCGTTGGTCGTTTGAGATGTACAAATCAGAACTGTGCTGAAATTCCCTTCCAGAAGAAATGATAACATCATGAAATCAACCAATAACAAATGATAGTGATGATATGGAGAAAAAGGAAACTTTCTCCACTTTTGGTGAGAGTGTAGACTGGTGAAATAAGTGTGGAAATTCCTCAAAAAACTGAAAGTAGAGGTTCTACTTGATCCAACTGTTTCCCTTCTTGATCTCTTCCTAAACGATTTAAAAGCATCATACCATTGTAATTTATGCACATCCACATTTATAACAGGACAATTTGTAATAACTAAATCAAAACAGCAAGATACCTATCAAAAGATAAATGAATAAAGAAAATATGTTTTTTATATACAATGGGATCCTTCTTTGCCATAAAGAAAAATGAACTTGAAACATTTTTAGTAAATGGATGCATTGAGACCATACCTTTAAGTGAAATAAGCTGGAGACACATGTTTAAATGTCACATTGTTTCTCTTGTGTGAGAAACTAACAGCACAAATCAGGACCAAAGCAGTAAAGGTAATGTTCACATGAGAAGGGAAACAAGGAAGGAGAAGAAAGGAACTGAGATGTGTTATGTACATACACCTGGCAACAAGTGTAATCATTCTCCACTACACTCATGTACTTCTACAGAAGTTTTATTTCAAAAGAAAAAGAAACATCCCAAAATTGAAGAAAAGATCTGAGGTCCTGACTGATTGGTTGGAAGTCATCTTTTCGTCAGCTTGATCTTGTAACTAACATGAGACTTGCAGAACAGAATGGGAGAATGAACTCTACTGCCTGAATGTTCTGAGTTATCTTGTGGTCCACTGTACCTTTAGACCCCCACTGGAGACTAGTGACACAGTAAATATGAGGGCTTCTGTTCCTTGCAGCTGAGGAATAGAATCTGAGACAGTCCACCACATTTCTTGAGTCTGTCACAGTCACTAAACTGGAAGATAAAAAATATCCTTCTAGCTTCCCCTATGACTGGAACATCATTCCTTCATTAGATTATCCTTCAAGATGTTGCTCTTTTTAAAGATTCTCTTAGTATGCTCATAAAGCCTAGCATACCTCTGAACCAATACTCCTGTAGAAGAGATGAAATCCCTCAAGAAACTCCAGAAAACCTAGCTATCTTCACAAAAGTTACTTTTCCCTCATGACCCTGATTATGCATTCATTTTAGTCATCTCTCTTTCTCTCTAAGTTTTACTAACATTGTTTTCTTAGTTACAAGTGTCTCCAATGGCTCCAAAGAGATCAGATTCCCCTACCTTTAGCTTCAGAAATTTTGCTCTCTGTAGCTTTTTCTGATTTTGTAGTGATAAGTTTGTCTGATACTTTATTTGTATACTTTATTTATTTTTGTCCTATGGTACTGGGAAACAAACCCAATGAATATAAACTTGTACTCTCAGCCTTTCAAAATATTTTTTTAAGCTTTAAGGTAAAGTTGTAATAAATTGCCTAGATTGGCCTCAAATTTTGGACTCTCCTACTCCAGTCTTCTGAATATCTATGAAATGGATTTTCCTAATAGTTAATTTCAAGGTGTGAAGTCCATGATTGTTCTGTTAAATATTTTCAGTCCCTAACATGTTTTCTCGTGGCTCTTTATGTATAAATGTATAGATACACTTTTAATTATATAATTTCAATCTAGTATAATGAGCTCAGTCAAGGAGAGTGTATTGCCCTTGCAAGGAAAAGATAAATAGGGCCTGGTAGGCTGACATGATCTTTACTCTGGGTGCAGTGGAGACAGAGAAAGGATGGGCAAGCTTTGATTTGTCTTGTAAAGAAATATCTCATGATCATGTAAATCATGGAGATTGATAAAGGAGTATATGCTTCAATTTAGAGATGACTAGCATAAGCCAGGCATTGTGTCATCACTTTGGCAAATAACCTTGTCTGCAGTGCTATTGGTAAAAGTGTGGAAATGTGGTGGATATGGGATACTGTCATTAAGAGTACAGCTCACAAATACTTGCTAACAGACATAAGGAATGTGTAGAGACAGAACAACGATAATGATTCCAAGATTTTTCCTCTAATCAATTGCAAAAAAGGAATTGCTGAATTTCTGACTTTGAGGAGGGCAATATGATAGGAAAGGGAGGCTCCAGGGAGTAGATCAGGAGCCTTGTTTTAAACATGGTGACTTTGAGATAATATTAGTAATCCAACCATTAAGGCCAAGCATGGTTTTTGAATGTATTAATCTCACCTTCAAGATCAAATTTAGTGGAACTAAAACTTGTGAGTCCTTAGCAGTTATATGTTTTTATCAAAATAGATGCAGGAAAAGATATCTCAGACTCTGAGTATAGGTAGAGAGGAGAGCATGAACAAAATAGTGATCAGGAAATTCCAAATGCTAAGAGGTAAGTTTGATGAGAAGAAAGAAACAAGATTCACTGAGCAAGAAGCTGGAGAATCAATCCCCTTCACGGTAGCATCCAAAAAAATGAATTATCTAGGAATCAATCTAACAAAGAAGACGAAAGACCTCTACTCTGAAAATTAGAAGACTCTGAAAAAGGAGATAGAAGAAGAGACCAGAAAATGAAATTACATCCTTTGTTCCTGGGTTGGAAGAATCAATATCATCAAAATGGCTATACTCCCACAACTATTATACAGATTTAACACAATCCCAATTGAACTTCCAATGAAATATTTCACAGATCTAGAGAAAATAATTCAGAAATTCATCTGGAACCACAAAAGACCTAGAATAGCAAAAGAAATTCTAAGCAATAAGGACGCTATGGGGGGTATTATGATCCCAAACTTGAAACTATACTACAAAGCCACTGTGATAAAAACCACATAGTACTCGCAAAGCAACAGATCTGAGGACCAGTGGAGTAGATAAGAAGATCCAGAAACAACTTCAGACACACTAAGCTATCTCATTTTTAACAAAGGAGCCAAATACCCTCAGTGGAGGAAGGATAGCCTCTTTAACAAATAGTGCTGGAAAAATTGGACTTTAACCTGCCAAAGGCTAGAGCTAGACCCAGCTCTTTCACCATGTACTAAAATAAAATCAAAGTGGATTAGGTACCTAAATATTAAAACAGACACACTAAACCTGCTACAAAACAGGTTAGGTAAAACTCTTGAAGACATTTGTTTAGGGAAAGATTTCATAAACAAATCCACCATAGCACAAGAACTGGTAGAAGAAATCTATAAATGGGATCTCATCGTACTGAGAGGTTTCTGTACAGCAAAAGAAACCACCAGCAAAGTGAAAAGGCAACCAACAATATGGGAAAGAATATTTACCAGCCGTTTCTCAGATAAAGGGTTACTATCTAAAATATAGAAAGGGTTTAAAAATTCAGTCCACATAAATTTAAAGACCCAATTGAAAAATAGGCATCTGAAATGAATAGATACTTTTCAGAGGAAGAAATAAAAACAGCTAGGAAGCATATGAATAAATGTTCAACATCACTAGTCACTCAAGAGATGCAAATGAAAACAACATTAAGATTTCATCTCACTCCACACAAAATGGCTGCTACCTCAGAATTAGACAGAAACAAATGTTGGCGAGGCTGCGGAGAAAAAGGAACCCTTCTCCACTGTTGGTGGGAATGTAGACTTGTACAACCCCTGTGGAAATCAGTGTGGAAATTCCTCAAAAAGTTAGGACTGGAGGTTCCATTTGACCTGGTCATCGCTGTGCTAGGTATATACACAAAATAATTAAAAGATTCATATCACAGTGACATATGTGCACCCATGTTTATAGCAGCTCAGTTTGTGATTGCTACATCTTGGAAACAACTAAAGTGTCCATCAACTGGAGACTGGATGAAGAATATGTGATTCTTTTATAGAATAGAGTATTATTCTGCCATTAAAAGTGATAAGATTGAGTCATTCATACTCCAATGGATGTACCTTGAGGACATCCTCATAAGTGAAGTAAATAGGTCACAGATGTGTAAATATCATATCTTTTCTCTGGTATGAGAAAATGAAGTTGTAAATGAGTTGTAGTATGTATAATTGATATTGTGAGACAGAAAATATTTAAAAGGAAAGAGGATGTAGGGGTAAATAATGAAGGGAAAAAGAATGTGACAGTAATAAAGAAAAAAGGAAAGAAAGATTATGTATATAGGGGATGGGGGATTGCAGGGCAGGCAGAAAGGGGAAAAATGAGACTGAAGTCATGTCATATTCTGTTACCAACTGTCAATGTTGAATGCGATGATGATGTGTATACATAATGTACAAATAACAATTTAAATTTTAAAAAAAGCCAAGGCAGAAATCATAACATGGATGTCAAAATCATCCCAGGGTTGCATACAATTAACAATTGTAGTAAGCTTCTTTTGAAAAGTACTACACTAAGTTTTCGGAATATCCAATAAATCAAGACAAAAGATTTAATGATTTTTTTCCTTCTGGAACAGAGGAAAGATAATTGATTCTAAAAGAAGATAGTTGAAGTTACTACATATTTATAGTGAAGTTCAGATTAAAGGATTGGATAACTCAGAAGAACAAGCAATTCCTTCCTTGGGAAAGTTGTCATTAATCAGAAAAGTAAGGGAAAATGGTATCTGCTCTGAAATTGAACAGTTTTATGAATAATGTTTTTTTAGACCCATTAAATTTGTATTAGACTAAACAACCTAAAGATTGTAACACTTACAATAATTCGGTGTATGCATTATTTTTCCCAACTTTACTTTTGGATCAAAGAAGCAAGAAAATGATATTTCCCTTAGACTAGTTTTCATCATCTTTCGGGATCTGATTAAGACTGTACTCATCCAAATATATTGACTAATATTTGAAAATAGGGGCGAGGTTTCCGGAGAGGGTGGGGTGGGCTGGGTCCAAATCAGCCAGAGTTGGAGGTTCTGCTGGGAGCGCTGACTTGGCAGCTTTACTCGGTCCCAGTCCAGCGTCAGTAGCTGGGCGACATCCATGCTATTTTGGGCTTGTAGTGTCGCTGAAGAGTTATGCCTCCATGTTCCTCTCTCATCTGTTTTTTTCTGATTCCCAAGAATTGTGGTAATCATTCAATACCCAGTTATAAATCTCCTCTTCCAACTAGAAGGAATGTGTCTGCTCTCTGTGACAGAAGCCCCAGTGGAAACCGTGTGACATCTTTATCAAGTCAGTTTAATCTGACCCATGAACGCGTGAGGCATCACCGTCACCTTGAGTCTATGCTAGACATACATCTTCCCGGGGTTCACACCGACTAATGCAGTGGAGACATTTAACAAATATCATTCTATGATTCTGAAGCAGCAAACTCCCAAAGCAGTTCCACTCATTATCCTTTAATCCAGAAAAAACTGTGCAGACATCCTAGTGAAATTTGATATTAAAAGTACAACGACTGTTAGCCTGTGTAATTGAAGTGAATTTGTAAGTGAAAAATACACATTGACAATGCTCAGCTCTCTAACAATGTAAGTACAGTTGTTTTCTATCTCACTGGCAACAGAAGTCTGGAACTACATCCATATGTGCCATGTATAAATTGAATATAGCTTTTAAGATAAAATTCACTTTCCGTATTTAGAAACTCATGATGTAAGAGAATTGTTTTACACATTTGCCTTTCATTTTGAAGGATATAATTCACTGTATGTATGCAGTGTTATTACTTGATAGAAAAGAAGCTTTGTTTGGATAAAGAAATTCCAACTCCTCACCAAAACAATGTTGAGTAAAATGACTCCACTGATTTTCATTTTATATCTTTTAAACAGCCATAATCATCTGCTTCAATTTCTTTTAAAATTAGCTTTCAATGAATAGAATTATCAAACTTAGAAATTTAATTAATCAACCACAAAAGATATCCAAGGGAAGAACATAGATATTAACCACAATATAACCACCACACTCACAGCATTTTCAGTATTGCCTACTTTCTCCCTTGTATGTTTTACTTTTGATTATAACATTAAAAACATTTTCCCTAATTCTCTGCAATAAAAATTCCCCACCATTCCTAGCACTTACTGAATGTTTATTGTGTTCTAGGAAGTGGTGTATGTCAAATCTAGGCACTAGATTTGACTATTTAACTATTAACTATTTAAAATAAATTTTTGTCTGTAGCACTGCTGTGGGGTTGATTTGTATTTGCATTGCCTCCCAGTATGACAAATATAATAGCAAGATGTGATGCAACTATCTATCAGAAGTAAAACAGAGAACTTTTCCAAGAAAGAACACAGGTCAGTGTGGGTGCCTCTCACTGTAATATTTTATATTTATTTTTGTAATGTATATGACATACATGGAGAACATTGTTAAGTATTTGTTACATATGAAACTTATCCACCCACCTCAGACTTGTGTGGATGTATAATGCTGCAGAGAAAAACTGAACTGTCATAAGATTTTACATTATTTTATTTAAATAGTAACACTGGAAAATGCATTAATCAATTAAAAACTATGAACATTTTAAGAATCATTACTAGTTTTTCCAGAAAATATTATACATGCACAACTCAATTTTAAGGATATGTTTTTATCTGCATCAGTTTTTCTCTAAGTATTGGCAAGGCCAATTAATAATTTAACTTAAAATTAAGAGTATTAAATCAACATTCATGCTTTGTGGTGATTTTAATTTAAATTGTAATTACTAATGCAATTTGTTCTTTTCTCTTTTCAATAATCAATAAAATTTTCTGTTTTCTTACTAATAGCATTTTTTCAAAATAGGAAGACATCATCATATGGCAGAAAGAACAGGGTCTTCAGGTCAAAGACTGTTCACTGGGGTCCTGTGATCTCTGATACTGTTACTTCATTTTTTGTTACACGTAACTAGGTAAAAACTATCACTTAGGAACATTGTTTTCAAGATTCAAGAGAATATTTATAATTTCCTTAGGTATCTGCTACAAAGAGAAAATTGGTGGTTGTCCTTATGGTTTATCATCCTTGTTATTGAACATTTGTTTCAATATCTGTTCATTGGAGTTTTGCAACTTACATAATTTATCAATATTAGTATTGAGTTTGGGCTTGTAGGACAAATCAAGTTCTGCTTTAAATTTGTTTTGACTTGATAATAGGAGAAAATATATTAATTGGAATTTATTCAAACTGTTGTGATCGGATTTAATTATATGTAAATAAAACACAGTTTCTTTAGGAGATTATGGCAATTATAAATTAGCTTAATGAGTCACGTGGTAGTTCTGTTTTTAGTTTCTTGAGGGAATTACTACGCTGCTTTTCACTGGCTATCTTAATTTACATTTCTACCAGCAGTGTGTGAAGATTCCTTTTTCTTCATAATCGCACCAGAACTTATCCTCATTCTTCTGGAAGACAGTGTTTCTCACTGGAGTGAGGTGACAGATATGTAGTTTACAACTGTTTTCTCCATATGAACCATATCTATCTCCAAGGCAGATGAACTTCATATGTGGAAGACACCTCAACATTTCCATCTTTCTTGCTAGTCTTTTCACAACAGACAAGTGGAAGAAAACTCTTAGTGTCCAAATAATATATAAAATTTAAATTAACTATAGGAATTTATTTATATTTAATTATATAAAATTTGTGCATGCAGACAAAGGAATACTGGGTTATAGGAAACATGAAATATTGTCATGTTCAACAATATGGGTGAAATTAGAAATTACATTAAGTAAAAAAAAATAAGCCAGACATAGAAAAACAGGCACTCTATAACATCATTGTTAAGTGGAATATAAAAAGTTAATCTAAACTTTCATATGGAACCACAAAAGACCTAGAATAGCAAAAGCAATTCTAAGCAACAGGGACATGGTGGGGGGTATTACAATTCTGAACCTGAAACTATGCTATAAAGCCACCGTAATAAAAACTGCATGGTACTGGCAAAGTAACAAACCTGAGGATCAGTGGAGTAGACTAGAAGATCCAGAAACTACTCCAGATACACTGAGCCACCTCATCTTTGACAAAGGAGCCAAAAATCCTCAATGGAGGAAAGATAGCCTCTTTAACAAATGGTACTGCAAAAACTGACTTCAACTTGCCAAAGACTAAAACTAGATCTAACTCTTTCACCATGTACCAAGCTAAAATCAAAGTGGATAAGAGACCTAAATATTAAAACAGACACTCTAAACCTGTTGCAAAACAAGTTAGGTAAAACTCTCAAAGACATTGGCTTAGGGAAAGACTTCTTAAACAAAACCTATTATAATACAGGAATTGGCAGAAGAAATCAGCAAATGGGACCTCATTCTTTTAAAAAGCTTCTGCACAGCAAAGGAAACTACCAACAGAGCAAAAAGGCAACCAACAATGTGGGAAAAAATCTCCACCAGCTGTTCCTCAAACAAAGGGTTACTATCTAGAATATATAAAGAGCTAAAAAAATCACCCCACCCAGGGGCCGGGGACATAGCTCAGTGGTTTCAGTGCCAGTCTTGCAAGTGCAAGGGCCAGGGTTTGATCCCTGGTAACCACATAACAATACTGGGTGTGGAGACTCACCCCAGCAGCAACCAGTACCACACACCACAGTGCCGGGCATGGTGGCTTGTGCCTGTAATCCCAGCACTTGGGAGGCAGAGGCAGGAGAATTGCTGTGATGTGAGTTTGAGGCTGAGCTCAGGGCCAGCCTGAACTACAAAAGCGAGACCCTGTCTCAAAAAAACCTAAAAAAAAAATCAGCCCACCCAAATTTAAAGACCCAATTCAAAAATGGGAATCTGAAATGAGCAGATATTTTTCAGAGGAAGAAGTAAGAGCAGCTAAGAAGCATATGGAGAAATGCTCAACATCATTAATCATACGAGAGATGCAGATAAAAACAACACTGAGATTTCATCTCACTCCAGAAAGACTGGCTACCATTTCAGAATTAGCCAGCAACAAATGTTAGTGAGGCTTCGGAGAAGAAGGAACCCTTCTCCACTGCTGGTGGGACTGTAGACTCGTACAACCTCTGTGGAGATCAGTTTGGACATTCTTCAAAGAGCTAGAATTGGAGGTCCCATTTGACTCGGCCACCGCACTGCTAGGTATATACACAAAAGAATTAAAAGACTCATATCACAGTGACATATGTGCACCCATGTTTATAGCAGCTCAGTTTGTGATTGCTACATCTTGGAAACAATCCAAATGTCCATAAACTGGAGACTGGAAAAAAAAGCTGTGGTTCTTCTACAGAATGGAGTATTACTCTGCCATAAAAATGATAAGTTTGAATCATTTATACTTAAATGGATATTTACCTTGAGGATATCGTTATAAGTGAAATAAATAGGGCACAGATAGGTACATATCACATCTTTTCTCTGGTATGAGAAAATAAAGATATAAATGAGTTCTAGAATTGTATGTTATATATTGTGAAATAGAAAATACTCAAAGGAAATAGGGTGAAGGGGGAAATAATGAGATTGTAACAAAAAAAGGAAACAAATTTTATGTATATAGGGGGGTGGTAGGGTGGATAGGGCTATGAGAAAGAGTGAGAATTAAGTTGTGTCTTATACTGGTACAAATACCCACTGTGGAATGCAATTATGATATATATATATATATATATATATATATATGTATGTATGTATATATATATATATATATATATATATATATATATATATATATATAATGTACCAATAAAGATTTCAATAAAAAAGTTAATCTTACAGAAGTTGAAAGCAGAGGGCTAGAGATTTAGTTCAGCGATGCTGCCACCTGCCTTACAAGCCCAAGGATCATGGTACTGCCGAAAAATAAAAAATTTAAAAAACCCAAAACTTTGGGAGTAGAATGATGTTAACCGAAGCCAGGGTAGTTGTTGGACAATAAATCCTAAGTTACAGTAAGGTAGCAGTGAGATAGTTTTGCATAGCAATGTGAACAACAATGGCTTGAATCATTGAAAAAGGTAGAAGAAAGGAAGTTATGTGACTAGAGAAAAGCTTAACCTGATGTGAGTCTTACAAATCTACATATATCAAAATATTACATGGCCTCCCATAGGAATATACAATTATTACATTTTATAGATCCATTCAAATACATTTAGCTAAAAATTAGTTAAGTTGTATTAGTCAACTTTCTGTTCCTGTAGCAAAATATCTCAGAATAGCAAAGGTTTCAAGATGCTTTCTGGCACTTAACACCTTTGCATCTGGGCCATGGTGTGGCAAGACTCTCAACAGAGAAGGTTTAGGAGATGAAGGTCACTCTTGCTATGGCTGTCCAGAAGCACAGAGAGAAGAAACAGTTGGACAGGAAGGGGCCAAGAGCCAAATGCAATCTCCAGGATTGTGCTTCCATGACAGTACTCTTCCTAAATTTCTGTTACAAGCCAATAATGCCATTGGATTATGATACCATGGGATTAAACCATGTGAAAATCCTCATAGTTGAATCACTTCAAATGCCCATCATCTGGCAAGGAAGACTTGAACACAAGTACTATTGTTGGGTCAGTTTTAATAACAACTAAAAAATTATTTCTTTTATAATAAATAAAATAAATAAAATCTATTTATAATTAGTTTATTTTAACTGCAAAGTTGACTGAAAGTATGTGGGAAATTTATAGACATTAAAACAATGAAATTATGTCATACATTATACAAGCTTTGAATACATTGAAACCTTAAAACAATAAGCTACTATATTGACAACTTTGTAAAGAAATTTATACAGGGGGCTGGGGATATAGCTCAGTGGTTCCGGCACCTGTCTTGCAAGCGCAAGGGCCTGGGTTCGATCCCTGGTAACCACATACCTATACTGGGTGTGGAGACTCA
>PVIR01040163.1:0-13505 GCA_004026965.1 Petromus typicus | reverse complement strand
TGTGGAGACTCACCCCAGCAGCAACCAGTACCACATACCAGTGCCGGGTGTGGTGGCTCACCCCTGTAATCCCAGCACTCAGGAGGCAGAGGCAGGAGGATTGCTGTGACGTGAGTTTGAGGCTGAGCTCAGGGCCAGCCTGAACCACAAAGTGAGACCCTGTCTCAAAAAACCTTAAAAAAAAAAAAGAATAAAAGAAAAATGTTCGTGGAATTTTACTGATCAGATTCAAATTCAAATTCCCAAGTCCCTCTCTGTGGAATCTCAGGAAGAAAAGTAGATAAACAATGTGGGAAAGTAAAACACAATTTTAAAAAAATTCAATCATTCTGCCCCAGTGACTCATGTTTGAATCTTCAACTTCCTAGTTGGGAATAACTGGACAAGATTGGATTCTTTGAGGACTGGCACATCTTGGATTGGAGATGCTTCTCTTGCAGTGTTGCCATGTATATTAAATGATAGAACAGACAGTAAATATTAGTTCTCTGGGTCTACAATGATTTGCATAATCTTTGGTCTATTGTACCTGTAACTTAAAACACTTACTCATACACACAGAGAGACATACACATACAGAGGCATACATACAGAGACACTCACACACTTAACTTCCTTAATAACAGGCACTTTTTAAAACTAAGCAGTCAGTAATAGGAGTTTATCTCAGCATAAAGACAGTCCTTAAATGAGATCCACTTCACTTTATTAAAAATGCAATGTAAGCATTCCTTTCATTGGCCTCATCTTCTGGTTCTTGCAGCCCAGGAAGACAGTCAATCACATTTTTTCAATGCAAAATGGAGAAGTGGTTCAAGGGACAAAGTCTTCAGCTTTCTCTCTCTCTTCTAGTTTTGCCTCTTGGTCCTGTAGAACAAAGACCTGTAACTACTGAGTTAAACCTTGGTCTTGTCTTTCTTTTGGGTCAGTAGATAGGAACTTCAGCTTGATATAGGACACAAGTTTACAGATAAAGCACACTGCACTGCATTTCACTGGTGGGGTCCTTGGAGCAGAAGCTGAACCCCTGAGAAGTTGTGCTCCCCCTTTGTGCTATTACCTTCAAAATTTTGATGCTCAGAACTTCCTAGTTCTTCCTTTATTCCTGGGGAAAAATTTCAAACTCTTAAACTGAGCCACATTTCATGGTGAATTAATAGAGAGTGTGGTCTTAAAATCAGAAACACCCATTTTAGAATCCCAGCTCAACCTACATTTGTTAGAACACAGTGTATCATCTCTCAGTCACTTGTATTTGTAAAATGAGGACAGTGACTCAAACATCCTAGTGTGTTGAGCACTGAAGAAAGCCATCTGTGTATGGAAAGTCCCTGGGATTGCTCCTCTGAAGGCTTCCATGTACAGCTGTGCAGGTCACATCCTTCCCAGTGGAATTTGTTCCAGAACCAAGACAGTGAATATACAGCTAGCACTCAAGTCCCAAGGCCAGGAGGGGCTGCAGCCAGAATGAAATGATGCCTTATAATGATTTGTCCACCCAGACTAAGCACTTCTTCTTAAATCTTACAGATCTCAAATGCCCTGAGTAAGCTTTGCCTTCTGTCTTGTCCTTTCTTTTTGGTCATTGCTCAGTCAATGAACATGACTCATAAAATCTACAACACTGAGCCTTGTGCAATGTTCCAGAGCTGCTTGGCCATGGAGGAATGAACTACCAGTGCTTCTGAGCAAACGAGAAGAGGAAGATTTCTTGTTACATCCAGGGCCTTCAAAAGGATTGGTTCTGTGTCTAAATGCAATACCCTTTAAATTGCCCTGAAATTGAATTGCTTGTCTCCTTTAAGTGGAATCCTATGGACTATAAATCTGACTTGAAAGGGTTCAGCTTAATTTGACTAAGGTGTTACAAAAGATTTACCAAAAGGTAGAGAATTTGTCTATGCAAGATCAATTACATCGCATCTATCTCACCAGTGATGGGAGAGCTCTTGCTTGGGGGTCATGTGTGTGCACAGGGGTCCCTGCACACTCACACTCAGCTCAGGCACAGTGGACAGAGTTTCCTGTTGCAGGAATTAGCTGGAAGTGAAGGGCCAAGGACAAACTGATCATAAGCAAATCACCAACTGCACTGATCTCAGCCCATTTGGGTCTGTGTTTCCAGAATGATGAATCTTTACATTCTAGCCCAAGTGGCATATGCTAGCTATTTATACAGTCATAAAAAGAGAGAGAAATGTGGGCAGGGGAGTTAGCTCAGTGGTTCCAGTGCCTGTCTTCCAAGCACAAGGACTCGGGTTCGATCCCCGGTATCCACATACCATACTGGATGTGGAGACTCACGCCCAGCAGCAACCAGTACCACACACCACAGTGCCAGGCATGGTGGCTTACTCCTGTAATCCCAGCACTCGGGAGGCAGAGGCAGGAGGATTGCTGTGATGTGAGTTTGAGGCTGAGCTTAGGGCCAGCCTGAACCCTGTCTCAAAAAAAACCTAAAAAAAAAAGAGAGAGAGAGAGAAAATGCTCTTTGTTTCCTGTCTTTTGATTTTAATAACTGTCAATGAGAAGGAAAATGTCACCCACCTGGGTGAAAAAAGATTCAGCCTTGATACTGAAACAAATTAATTTCCTAAGAGCTCAGGAAACTAAGAAACAAAGCAAGTGTCTTTGTGAAGGCTGATGTGCTCTGTGATGATGGGATGAGCAAAGCATGATGGGAGAAGCAAAGCATGATGGGAAACACTTCTATGATACATAGCTTTCTAAAAGGCAAATGCTGCAGTATTAGCTGGATAGTGTTGGTGAAAAGATAGGTTAACCCAGATAAAGCCAACAATTGTAGCAAGAGGTGCTGTCTACAGAATGCCTGGGAGCCATGATTTTAAAAAGAGAGAGGGACTGTCATGTATATGGGGAATCAATTACAGAGCAAGGTGTCTGGTCATGATAGAAATATTAAAATGAAAATGATAATGGTAATAATAATGACTAACATTTTCTGTAAACTTACAATATGTGGTATCTCATTTAAATTTTATAACAAGGCTTTAGACAGGCACAATGATTATCTTCAAGCTCATAATGCATAGCTGTGCGATTAATTGAATTAGGATTGTAATGAAAGCTTGCTATCTTATAATCATTGAATTAGGTGTTCTTTGAAGACATTCAGTGCATGATACAATCACTAAAGAGAGGTTGGAACAAAGCAAATGGTGCATGCTTATAATCCCAACATTCTGGAAAGGCTGAGTGAGGCAGGAGGCTCATTAGTTCCAGTCCATTCTGGGGGACTTAGGAAGATCCTCCCAACAAAACAAAACAATTCATAACAAAAGAACTGAGGATATAGCTCAGGGCAAGGACCCTGAGTTCAATCCTCAGTACCACTGAGAGAGGAGACCACACCTCCAATGAAATTAGGCAAGTAGGTAGCTTAACTAGGTAGCTATGTTCCTTGTAGAATGTACCTGAGTATCCATGACAGCTTCTGTAATCAGTCACCAAGGAAGCACTACAGACTCAGGAAGTCCTGCCTGAACTCTGCCCCAACACAACTAGTGTTGAGAGCAGTCTGTCTAAGGTCCCCATAGTTTCCTGCTTTACCACAACAAGGAAAAGTTGGAAGAGCGAGAACTCATTACTTCAGGGTAGTGAGCAAAGAATGAAGCTGAAGCACCCTTTCTCTCCCCCTGCTCAGATACTGCAGAGATGAGGAGATAAGGCACAAAAAAATGTGGAAAAGAAACCCTTAATCCCAGCACTGTCCTCTTTCTTTATATTGGAACAATACAAGGCATTTTAGCTGCTTTACTCCAGTGTTAGGTTTCTTTCACTATAACAAAGTATTTGAAAAAAATTAACTTAAAATTAAAGGAAGAAAGCTTTGTTGTGGCTCAGGGCTTCCAAGATTTCAATCCATGGCTTCATGGCTATGGGCCTGTGACAAGGCAAACATATGGCAGGAGACGATAGTGGAGCAAAGCTGCTCACCTCACTGAGGCAGGAAAGTAGAGACTACGGGAAGGAGCTAGAGAGAAGGGATTCACCCAGTGATATAGCCAGGGCCCTGATAAGTCAGTCACTCCCATGAGTCCATGTCTACACGTGAGCTCTCTGAGGAGCGTGTTAGGTCCAAACCATAACAATTCCTGCTTAGCAACTCCACATTGAGCCAAGCAGGTGGTGCACACCTATCATCCTAGCAGTGGGGACGCTGAGGCCGAAACATAGCAGCTTCACACCTTGTCTTGGTGAATTATGGAGACCCTGTCCCCTGTTTCAAAATATGGATGTAGCTCAGTATGAAGTCCCTGAGTTCAAACCCCAGTACTGCAAAAAACAAAACTCTTCAAACTGAAGAAGAAGCTGTTTCTCTGAGCCTTACTGATGTCTGGCAATGCTTTCTCCTTAAAAGGCTCCTTTTTCCCTTGAGACCTGAGGCACAAGGCAGGGTGAGTGCAGCTGCTCAGTGCTGTCTTAGACCTGCAGGTCTCCCTCTAAAGTTGTGCAAAGTGGGAGGAAGTCCATGCACACCAGGAGGATGAATTTGCCAGCAGGGAGGTTACCTACAGCACCTGCATGAGCTGTCCCCAGTCACAGCACAGTAGCACATTCCATGCACTTTGGAATACAAAGAAGACAGGAAGGAAATGGAGAAAGAATCTGGCTTTGCATGTGTCATAGAGCGCTATGGTAACTTATGTTGACATTTGGAAATGTTGGGTCTTTTTACACTGTTTGAATGGCACATCTTGTAGACATGAGTACTGCCCTTTGCAATTTAACAGTGTATGAACAGTAAGCTTTAGGTGCTTTCTTAAGAGTTCCTGGGTCAGAGATCTCTCTTGGCTAGATCCTAAGTGTCCTAGGGAGCTGTGTGCTCATAGTCAAAACAGGGACCTCTGGAGAGGCCAAGACCAGAGCGGAAGCTGGGAAAAACAGTCTTGTGATGCCTCCTGCAATCTCTGAATCAATACTGCGTTCGATGCAATTGGAAGTCCTTGGAGAGTTAAAGAAGAAAGAGAAATTAGTCTAGGATGGGCCAGTGGTTCCTGGGGGCTGCAGGGAGTTCTGGAGCAAAGGAGATGCCAAATAAATTCCCTCAACTGCTAAACAGTAAAACCTGAGTTGGCCAAATGTTGACAACAGCCAGGAGAAAAGGTACAATTAGAAATAGGATCCAGAGGTGGTTGCACAGCTAGCACTCTGGAAGCTGAGACAAAGGGGTCATAATTAGGCCATAGCAACTTAGCAAACCTTCTGCAGACTAGAAGGTCAAGGGCTCAAGGAATTAGGCTCAGACAGCCCCTCTCCCTGCCTTGCTTTTCGTCCTCTGAGCTCATAGAGTCTCCTCCATCTCCAGAAGGTGCTGAGGGTCCTTGAGGCCACAGACCAGCAGAGGCTGATCAGGCAGGAAATGCTGCAGTTCCTTCCTATGTGAAGGACTCAGTGAGGAAACCACCAATGGAGAAATCCCAGAGCAGGAGTTCGTCTGTCTGTTCTCCATCTCTGCCTCACCGCTGTGCTGCTGTCCTCTGTCCCTGGCCACCAGGACTTGCTGCACAATAGAATCAAAGCTGGGAGAACGTGTTTATGAAGAGACACAGCACCAGCTGCTTCCAGTGAGCTCAGATTCCTCACTCAGATCACCCACACCCTCAGGGTCCCCTTCAGTTTTAGGCCTCACTCAGAACTCCAAAGGGTCAAGGATTTTCCCAGAGGACAGAGCAGCCCTCGTGGAGGCTGCCAGCAGCGTTTGACTGACACAAGGTTTTTAACACTAGAAGAGCAGGTTTTTAATGGCATGAAAATGTCTTTAATCACCAGAGCTATGCGCTGCGCGCAGAGCAGGTTCAAGGTGATGGGTGTGCTCTGGTTCTACATCTGCATTTCCATCGCACTGAGATTAATTCATATTTTAATTGCTTCTTTCCCTGATTGAAGTACCAGAAAGGAGCACTTGCATTCCTTTGATCTCACGTTCTCCTGAGCACCGCCAAGGTCAGGCACCAGGCTCAGAGTAGTGCTGGGGGATTTCCAGGAAGACAGCAGAGAGCTGGCGTCCCCTTGTGAGCAACAGCTTTCCATAGGGAAGCAGCGAGACTGCAGGGCATCCGCGAGCTAACAAGCTGGCTGCACTGGACGAGCGCTGGGAACACCAGAATTTTAAATACAGATATATATTTTTTTCTTGTGGTTCTGGGGGTTGAACCCAGTACCTTTGCACTGACCCACAACCCTTGCCCTGTTATTTTTTTTAATTGAAATCTTTATTGGTACATTACATATACACATCATGATTGCACTTAACAATGAGAATTTGTTCCTGTATGTGATTTGGCAGTTTTCTGCCTCAGCCTACCAGATATATAGATATATCTCAGATATATATGTATTTAAAATTACATATATTTAATTCTCATTGGACACAAGATAACTGTATATATTAATGGGCAGAATGTGTTATTTCCAGGCATATATACAGTGTGTTCTGATCAGGTAAGGTAATCAGCACTCTAACTTTTTAGGAAATGAGTATAGTGGAGTCCTTAAAAAAGAAATGCTTATAGTTGAGCTGGAAGGGGCCTGCTAAACATCCTACAACTCTGGGAGGATGAAGCAGGAGAATTTCCTGTTCTAGCCAAGAACAGGCAACTTAATAATTCACCAAGGCCATTTTAAGATAAAAATTAAAGAGGGCTGAAGATACAGCTCAGTGTGAAGGCCTAAGGGGTGAAATTTTCCACTAAAAAATCAATATTTAGATAAATAACTGAATAACTCCTCACTGTCCCATACTCTGTGTTTTGAACATCTGGCTTGGCTCTTTTTCAGACATGGGTGTTATGAGACTGGAACCCACACAGTCTGGCACCCAGAGCCTCTCAGTCTTCTGGGCCTCTTGAATGAGTTTGTTCTTGAGCAGGAAAACAAGAGCCCAGAGCTTCCCAAGGTGTCTGGAGCTCTGGGACAGCTAGCATCCTCGGCCACCTCTTCTCTGGCCTCCTGTCCTGCCCAGGTATGATTCCACGCCACTCTGGTGAAGGCGCTTTCCCACTGCCTGAAATGAAGAAATGGCCCCAGGCTCCTTCCCTCAGCAGCAAGGCCCACAGCCCTACTGAGGACAGAGCGAGTGTTCTCGTGTGCTGGTGGGACAGCTCAGCAGGTCTTCCTGATGCTCCACTCACAGTGACCCCTAAAAGGAAGCTGAGTCATTCCCCTTCATCCAATCTTTTGATTTTTTCCATTCCTGTTAACCACACCATCAATCCTAGTCTAAAAACATTAAGTGAAATTTTTCAGAAATGAGAAATTAATAAATTTTAGGATGTGTACCACTGTGAATAGTCTGATGAAAAAAATTTTTTTGAAATGGTCTCACTTTGTAATTCAGGCTGGTCATAAACTCAGCCTCAAACTCAGGCACAGCTTCAATCCTCCTGCCTCTGCCTGCCAAGTGCTGGGATTGCAAGTATGAGCCACTATACCCGGCATTGCTGGGGGTTACCAGGGATTGAACCCAGGACCTTATGCTTGCAAGGCAGGCACTGGAGCCACTAAGCTAAATCTCCAGCCTAAAAAATACATTTTTGAAATGTGGTACTGAGGATCAAACCCATAGTCTCTGCACCAAGCTACCGTATTTTCAGATGGGGTCTTGAAAGTGACTAAGTGGCTCAGACTGGGCTGGAACTTGGAATCCTCCAGCCTCAGCCTTTCAGAATACAGCTGTCAGGCACCACAGTTGGCTCTAGTGTGATGAAATCTTATATTGTCTCACCTCTTTCCACTTGGGATGTAAATTACTCTTTTGGTCAGCATATCTACATTGTGTGTACTACCTGCCCCTAGATAGTTACAAAATTCAATGTCAGATTATCAAGATGCTTGTGTTTATGTGACCCTTATTTTACTAAATAGTCATCTCAAAGGCCCAAAAATGCTTCCTTTAACCAAAAAGTTAAAAAAAATCTCATCTTACTAAAGAAAGGTGGCAAAAAAGAAAAAAATCAGATGGTGAGGATGCTAAGTCTATGCCAAAAATAAACCTTCTATTTATGAAATTTGGAGGAAAGCAAGAGAAATTCTTGTAAGCTTTGCTATTGTACCTCACACAGCAAACATTGCAGCCACAGTGAGTGACAAAGCACGCATGCATGTGGGAGAAAACATAGCGTATGTATGGAGTTCAGCGTGATCAGTGGTCTCAAGTGTGCACTGAGTCATGGACCATAATGTCCCCTGGATAACTGGGGCTGATAACAAATCCTTTATGAATTCCCAGCTGCTTCCCACCAGCAGGAAGTTCTTCCAAACCAACTGCTCCAGGGTTTGACTGTGGCTTCCCTGTTTGGGAAGGGCCACTTCTTGTCCATCTCCTGGTCTCTCCTAGAAAGCCTATTGCCCGCATTATTTCCTAAAGCTACTGCAACGTATGCCACAAACTGGGCAGCTGAAAGCAGCAGCCAGGTATTTTGTCTGCCTTTGGCAGAGGGAAAAGGCCAAAATTCTGGTGGGTTCCACTCCTTCTGGACCTATAGGGAGGCTCCTTCCTTGCTCTTCTGGCTCCTGGGGTGGCACGAGTCCTTGGCATCCTTTAGTGGGAGGTCACTATCAGCACATCGTACTGTCCCTGTTGATCTCCCCTGTCCACGTATCCATCCTTCCTCTGCAAACCTAGATTTCCCATTTTCCAATAAAGATGTCAATCACTGGGTCAGACTCCTCCTCATGTGACATAGTGTCACCTTGTAAGACTCTACTTTCTTTTACTGCCGCCATCACAGGTATTAGTGACTAGGACTGACTATGCGTTTTTATGAAATGCAAGCCAACCTAGAATATTTTGTCACTTTGCAAAACTTTAAATTCTCCCATACTCCCTAAGTTGAGCAGTTCAGTTTTCTGTGTTTTCATTCTAAACCTTTGGATTCTTGTAAATGATGGGCAGGGAAGAAGATGGAGCAGAGAATAGGAGATATCTTTGCTAGTGACATCCAAAGAAGGTACCAAAGTATTTATTGAGCAAAATTAATTCTTTCCACAAGATAGATTGTACCAATTTTTTTAAATCAGTGTACTTTCCATGCATCTGTGTCACAATTATTTAATGATTACTCACTAAATGTGAGACATTTTTTATTAAGTTAAATTTTATATCTCTTACCACAGTGATGAAGGTTAGACATTGCTGCTTTCTTTCCAAAACACTGGAATGGAAGCTAAGCCAGCCTCAACAGCACAGAAGTTGGAAAGCCAAGGATGGAGCTTGTACCCCTGGAGGGGAAAGCCAATCTGTCTGACCACAGGTGGCTCTAGCTTCCTCTGCCATGGCAGCCAGTCCCCCTTCCTGACTCTCGGCCTCTGCCCTTCGGATTTCACATTAGTGCTGCAGTGACTGGGTTTGGGTCCCTCTGTTTTCATAATACATCTTCACAAGCTGGTAATTCAAAGCAATGCATCTCCTTTTACCCTTGTAGAGGCTAGAATCCTGGGATCGAGGTCATTGGATTGCAATTCAGTAATTCAATTGTCACAGAGACGCACTTCCTCTCTGTCTAGGGGAATACCTGCTCTATTTTTTTTTTTTTTTTTTTTGAGACAGGGTCTGCTTTTGTAGTTCAGGCTGGCCCTGAGCTCCGCCTTGAACTCACAGCAATCCTCCTGCATCTGCCTTTCAAGTGCTGGGATTACAGGCATGAGCCACCACATCTGGAACTGTGGTATGTGGTTCTGATTGCTAGTGGTCGTGAATCTCCACACTCGGTATTGTTGTATGCAGTTACCAGGATCTGCTAGAATCTAACCTGGGCCCTTGCCCTTGCAAGGCAGGTGCCGCAACCTGAGCTAAATCCTCAGCCCCAGTAGTTGCTTCTTCCTCTGCTCCTTGTCTTTTCCAGCTTCTGGCAGCCCCAGGCATTCCTCAGCTTCCCGCTGTGATCACAGAGCACTCCAGTCGCTGCCTGTGTGGTCACATCCCCTGTTCCTCTCCCTCTCCTTTTCCTCTCCTCTCCCTTCTTCTCTCCTCCTCCCCTCCTCTCCCTCTTTCTTTCCCCTTCACCTCCCCCTTTCTCTTCCTCCTCTTTCTCCTTCTCCTCTCTTTTCCTTCTGCTGTACTAAAGATTGAACTCAAGGCCTTCACACTGAGCTATATATCAGCTCTTTATAATTTTATTTTTGGGGACAGGGTATGAATAAATTACCCAGGCTGACCAAAACTTACAATCCTCCTGCCTCAATCTCTGAAATAGCTGAGATTATAGGCATGCACCACCACCTGCAGCTTTTTCTTCTTACATGCAAAATCTGTTTTCCCTCTGTCTATATATACTAGGAACTGTCCAGACCCACCTGAACAACTCAGGCTCATCTTCCCATCCCAAGACCCACAGACCCCATTACCATAGATGGAAACACTCCTGGCCCTGGAGATTAGCATGTGGATGAATCTTTGTGCTTCAGCCTGTACCCTGCTCTCCCATTAGCCTTGGTTGTCAGGGCCTGGTCTCTTTGCCCTTCCAACGCCGGTGCGCGTCACAGGTGGGCAGGGAGTGGGTAAGAGCACACTCTCATGAGTGGCCTGCTGAGAAGATGGCACACTTGGCTACTCCAAAGACGCCCCAGGGAGCTGTCCCTGTCTGCGTTTTATAAAATGGTTGCAATAACGTTTGCTTGAAAAGGGGCTGGAGAGCCTCAGCTGAAGATGAGAATGTGGGCTGTTTGGGAAGGCAGATGGCTGCTCTGAGCCCCCAAGATCTCATAAACTGGAGTTCTAGCAGAGCCTCAAGGAGGAAATTATTGTACTATTGGGGGAAAGAATTCTTCTGAGTGAGAAACAGCAGGGAGGACGCCTGTTCACTGACCAATGACAAGACCGAATATCACGTCTGTAGCTGCAGGACGGGGAATTGGCAGCTCTTAGCTTGCAACTTCATGGATGACAGTCAGTGTTGTAAATTGGCCACAAATGTCTAGGTTAAAAAATCCCCAACCATTCATCAAGCCTTGCTACAGCAATACCTGGGGTTGGAAACCTCCTCCTTTCTGTTTTAAGCATCATGTACTGGAAGTTGGTTGCATCCCGAGTGGCCTCAAAGAGCAAGGCATTTTGCTTTGAATATATTTAGAGCACGTGGTACCCTGAGGCCAACAGCTAAAGGTCAATGTCAGCTCTCCAAATGTTAAGTTCAAGGTGCAAGGATGCACCTGAGACTACGTGGGCGGACGGCTGCTGCTCTGCACTGCTGTTCTGCATGGCTACCTGGCTGCTTGGTATGCATGCATCTCAGCCTGGTGGAGTGGGTTGGATTTGACTGGCCATAGCTAAGCAGGTAAAAACTGGACTGGGATAAGCCCACTTTCCTGTCAGCCTGGGTTCTCAGGCCCTGAGCTCTTTGCCCTTGGTCAAGGCAACAGTGAGCCTTTTATCTGAGTTTCTGGGAAATATGTCCTCTGACTGTCACTATGAATGTGTTTATTCCAAATGTTAACACATCTTAGAGTAGAGTGGGCCTTATGAGTAGTGAAGCAGGAATGTCAGGCAGATTTCTGGATTGTCTCGATTTTTGTTCTTCTCTGAGTCACTCAGACCCTGGGAAAAACCATGCAGCATTTTCAGTCACGTTGCTCTTTCCTCTGCTCTCCACTGCCTTCTCCTTAGAAGCCTGTGAAGGAAATTGTATTTAGTGATAAGGACACACTGAGGAACTGAAAAGAGATGACTTTTGGTTGCACACTTGCTTGGGGCTTGGAACTTGCTCCTTCTCTCCGGAAGAGAGCAGAGAAGCTTATCACATCCCAGCCATGGCCACAAAAGCTCATCACTGTTTGCCCCAGTGAGTACAGCCCATGGTGCCTTATGACACTGTGGCAATGACTGGGAGCCCCCGAGGAGTTAGCTAAGGCTACACCAGCACCAGCCTCTTGGGCATCTCCTGGATGGTCCCAAAGGTGCGTGCAGGTGATGTCTGTGTGCAGGAGGATGAAACTTGATGCCAGTGATTCACCTGCTCGTGGAAGTTATTCAGGACAATTTTAGAGAGAAGACTTCTTGGGTGCATGGCTGTTATTTCTATGCAGAGGAGAGAGTAAGAGAGAGAATCTAAGAATATCTGTGGAGCAGGGAAGGGAGAAAGACTGGTAATGGGAGTGGAGAGAAATGAAGAGAAAAGAAGAAAAGAGGCAAAGGAGGAAGAGAAGAGGAGGGAAGAAAAAAGCAGAGGAAGGAAGGGGAAGAAAGGAGAGAAGCAAAGAGGACAGGAGGGAGGTTATGGGAGGGTTCAGTATTCCCCAAGCAACTGCAGAGGAAAGTTCATGAGATGTTATGTTCCAGAAAAAAGATGTTTGTTAGAAAGCCCCCCACTTAGACACCAGTGTCAGGGCTATACATCCAATTCCACATGCACAGAGTTCCTCAGCGGCTTCCAAAGTTAGCTTCCTTTTTCAAAGAGATCTGAGGCCCACAGTTACTGACTTGATATGTCCTCAGGAGAGTTCTCCTGACTTCCAGCCAAGTTAGACTCTGTCTTTAGTAAAACCTAGGATGTCCAAGAGGAGAAGAGAAAATTCTTGTGCGGGTGTGAATCATTGTTCCCATTACTTCACCTGCTGAAGACAAACTTAAAGACAACCACACACCCAAGCAGAGCCCTTTGCCACCTAAAATCAACAGGGATATCCCTGAGCATGTTCTGTGTGTTCCAAACTGCCAGGGACACAAACTTCTTTCTGACTTTCACAGCTCCATTGTCAGGAAGTATGTCAAGGTGTCGGACGATCCGAGAATCCTATAAGAAATGTTATTTCCCACCATGAACTGACTGTTAAATTAGGGACTTCCAATAAGCGCTATGTTTTTACTTGATAAGCCAAGGGTTCTTTGCAAATTAACTTCTTTCCTTAATGCTTGTCTCTGATTTTGCCTTTTCAAAGTAAAAATCTGTCAAACTGCATTTCATGCCCAAATAGAAGAAGATATATTTCGAGTGATCTCCCTCTAATCCTGTCCCAAAGAGAAAAGATTCACAAGGTCACAAAGCCTCTGAATGGTTATAGGCTCTTTGCTCACTCTGTCTGTACAAGTAGTCTGTCACTAAGACCTCTAATTCTTTTCCACCCACATTCAACCTTATTTTCCTGTTTCCCTGGCTGTCTCTCTGCCTTGTGACGTTTTATAATCCATTTCCCAGTGAGTAATAACCTTCATTATAGTCTCTCTTATGACAACTCTAGTCTTTCCTGCAAATTGCTGCCAAAATAATATTCCTAACCCATTATTCTCATTCTGTCATCACTTCTCTCAAAAATGATTGTGGGTAAAAAGCAGTCCAAACTTCTCCCCACAGAATACAAGGCCTTCATGATCCAAGGTTGCTTTAAATCCCCAAAGATGCATTTCTTTCCCACAAAGACCAACTTCCAAAATCATGATCTTCAACCTCCCATCTCTGCTTTTGTGTCTCTGGACCATGTGTATTTCTGATTTCTTTCTCTCTTCCATCATTTCTCTCAACCTCTGCCATTGCTACTCAAAGTGTGAT